>JADDOH010014890.1:0-17147 GCA_016648135.1 Agrypnia vestita | reverse complement strand
AGTAGATTCAGTTTACACGGACTTCAGTAAGGCGTTTGACAAAGTCTACCATGCTTTATTAATTGCCAAATTGGGAAAAATAGAATTTGGTGGACAAATACTTTCTTGGTTAACGAGTTATCTGAGTGAAAGAAGGCAAAGGGTAAAAATATATTCATATGTATCAGAATGTTTCCATGCAACTAGTGGTGTACCACAGGGATCGCATCTTGGACCAATACTATTTCTATTATTTGTGAATGACATTTCAACAATATTTAATGACATTGAATATTTTCTGTTTGCAGATGATCTAAAAATCTTTAAATCAGTAACCAACATTTATGACTGCAACATATTACAGCAAAACCTAAATTCTCTTTCAGTATGGTGTGAAACGAATAAATTGTACTAAAATTTAAATAAATGCAAAATTATATCATTTACTAGATTAAAATCAAAAATAAATTTTGAATACTCTCTATGTAACACCAAACTAGAAAATGTTGACTGTATTCGAGACTTAGGGGTATTATTCGACTCGAAACTTACTTTTACTAATCATAATAATGCGATAACTTGTAAGTCTCTAAAATTGCTGGGATTTATTTTAAGGACATCACGCCCATTTCAATCAATTGAAAGTATTAAAATGTTATACATGTCTCTTGTCCGGAGCCAATTAGAATATTGCTCATCAGTTTGGTCTCCATATTATAATGGGCATATAGACAGTATTGAGCGTGTCCAACGCAAATTCCTCAAATACATTAACTACAAGTTAAGCATACCAATACAAAACATAGAATACAATTACATATTGAAGAGACTAAATTTACTCACATTATATGATAGAAGAAAAATTTATGATATAGTTCTTCTTTACAAAATTGTAAACAATATGTTGGACAGCCCTGACCTTGTGCATGTATCGAATATAATATCCCTTCCACACATAGAACGCGACAAATTGTCACATTCCATCGCAACAATTGCAATACTAACTATCATTCAAATTCTGTGATACACAGAATATTGGGAACTTGTAATGAATATGGTTGCATGATTGACATTTTTGTCGACAGTCTGGAGAAAGTAAAGTTCACACTTAAAGAGGCAATACTGCTTCGTTACTGACTTCAGCTGTTAATATGTAATGGTGGGTAATATATATTTTTCGTACACATTGCCGCTTTGTACTTTATATTTATAATTTCTGTACACATGTTTTGGTGCTATTCCTGGTACTTTTAATAATTTGCTACTTGTAATTTATATTGTTTAATGTATGTTCTTTTTAATTTTATGATATATTTTTTTATGTAAAAGCCTATACGCATTGCTGCTCGTTACCTACTCTACATTTTTAATTTTTATACCCATGATTTGGTGCTATTCCTGAAACTTTTAATGTATGTGCTTTTTGAAATTTATTTTATACTCTTTATGTAAAAGCCTAATGGGCGTAAACAAATAAATAAATAAATAAATAAATAAATAAATAAATATACTACCATTCGTTTAGGCCTCCTAAGTTCGACATTTGACAGGCTATTTATTTTAATGTGTAGAGATAAAATACTTCAATTATGTTCCATGATTTTTTCCATATTTTTCATAATTATATATTGTTCTTCTTCTTCTTTATCTTCTTCTACCCCTTATCTTATTGGGTCTTGTGCTTCGCTCTCTACGTCTGCCCAATTTCTTTCCAACCTCGCTTCCCAGCAGTCCTCCGACTGTTCCTCTTAGGACGACCCCTTTGTCATCTGCCTTCTGGTCTTGCCTGGAATATCCGCTTTGGTAGTCTGTCTGCCGGCATTCGCAAGTCTCAGCCACCGCAACTGTGATTTCTCGATAAACGTCAATAAGTGTTCTACTTCGAGACAATATCTTATTTGAGTATTTCTGATTCTTCTGGCAACTCCTACTACTCCTCGTAGAAATCCCATATCGGTGGCCTGTAGCCTTGAGCGGGTTCTAGTTATAGATTGTTAATGCGGCAAAATGGTATCGATGTTTCCCGGAAATGGAAAATTATAGGTTCATATCGGATGGTAAATATAATTTAATAGACAGATTTATTCTGTCTTTTATTCTTATCGATTGATCTAATTTTTTTTTAAATAGACATCTATTTCATCAAAATTACAGTCAGATAATCAGCCGATTGCTTGCTACTAGATCCTATGCAGCTATACGGCTATTAGTACTTGTAATTGGCTATCGCCCATGGCCTGCTACTTTTCATACAATTATTATTTTTAATAAAACTGACAGTGGAAATGTTTTGCACTGTATGCATCGCTTTTGGAGCACCCTTTCGTATTAGTAAACTTAACATAGCGAAACAGCGTATTACGCACCGTACCCACACTAACTCAATATGAAAAGACCTATACATGCAATTTGTCCTAATTTTAGCATACCAAAAGTTTTTGAATACAATAAAGAAATTTCAAGGGCGTTTTTTATATTGTGGTTACCATTCAATAATATTCCGTGCCATCAATAATCTTCGCAGTTTAGCCTGCTCATTACCATTTTGTTTTTAGTGGAGACAATGACATCCTTCACCTTGGTGTGCACTTTATTCCACGTGTTTTTTTTCTGTTTCTTCTAGTTCAGTGATTCCCAAAGCTGACAGGACCGCGACCCACCAAAAATATCATTCAATTTTCGGGACCCACCACCTGCCTCACATTTCTCCTATATATATTGTAAGTAAACGAAGGACGATAAAAAGAAAAACTTCCAAATATAATCGTAATTTTTAATTACGAAAAATATTAATGTGTGATATTTTAATGGTAAGGATTCATTTGTTGCCTATTTCTTGTCATAACAGCATTAGGGTAGACTTCAATTTTAGTCACTTTTAATTGCAGTGAATTCGAGACATCCGATTTATTTCTGTATTTATTCTTAATCGAAACCACGGCAGAAAATCCCAATTCACATAATTATGAGGTATTAAAGGATAGCAGGACTTTCATGACTTCGTTAGACAAGCTGGCATAAGGGCCAACAACTGAAAACCAAATTTTTGCCAATTGTTTCGGATTTAAAGTATTTTTCAGCGATTTACCTTCCGATAGCCAATAACCGTACACATGCTTTTGTTGGCATTTCAGTTGGTACCTATGTTGTTTGGAAATGGAATGCAAATTCATCTCTTCTTCGAAGTAGGCGTTAAAGTTGTTTTTTTTGTTTTGTTAAGTCTGGTTTTTTTTTGGGTCGCAATACTAGGATTGTTCTGCAACAAGCACTCTTTATTTCTTGGTAGGTGCTACAGCGTACATCTCCGATAATTCGGTCTACGTAGCTTAATCTCGGGCGGCCTTTACGATTGTTGCCTTCAACATTTCCCTCGATGATGGTAAAAAGCAGACCTGGATGCCTTATATTATGGCCTATCCAAACACCTTGTCATTTCGGATATGTTCTGATAATGGATCCTCTCCATGCGCCTGTAGCACCACATCTCAAAGGCCGCTAGCCTCTGGCCGATGGACCATGTTTCGCTGCCATACATCAGCGCACTCTAGATGAGATTTTTCATCAAGTTCTTCCTAACCTTTAAATCAATGTTGGGGATTCAAGAATCTTGGATATTTTGTTGAAGGCGACTCTTGTTTGTTGTATTCTGCTAAATGTTAACTCTGTATTTTCTGCATCTGCAAAAATGCAACTCTGTTAAGTGAGTGAAAATTGCCGACATTGCATAGATATCTGGTTGCACTTTATCTTGTATAATAAACATTATAAGATAACCCGGACGAGACATGTTACTCGGTGTTGCGACTGCTATTGGCTTGTGACCCATAGTTTGGGAAATACTGTTGTTGATTCATAGAATACTTATTTTCATACTACGTTGTGTCATCTGGACTCTGCTTGGCTTAGCCCTATGTAAGAATTAAATAAATGTACTGGTCTAAGTTTTTTTATATAGCATTGAAAACGCTTGTCCAGTAATCCAGTTGTTGAAGGTTTGATCTTCAATCCGGGAGTTCAGCAAGTAAACCCTATATTCAAAAATCAAGCGATTATCTTGAAAAAGTAATAATATTGATGTGACACGATGATGACTACCTTACTGGAGTAGCTTGTTGGTCTTGTGGTTAGGACTATCGCCTGGTGGTCGCGGATTCTAATCTTACTCTAGACCAGCAAGTTAATCCTATATTAATAGCACAAGCGTTTAACTTAGTTTGAAAATAGTAAGAATAATGATGACATTTCAATTTTAAGAAAATATTCATATTATAATTATCAATATTGTAGTCATAAAGATAAGTATCATATTCAATCATCCATGATATAGGTATATATGGTTTTGACCACTTAAATAAATAAATAATGATTGCTTACCAATGTTATAGGTTTTTCAAAATGAAAAATGAAGAGAGAAACCTAAACATTAAACATACTTTTCAAGTTTCATTTTTTTCTTTTTCACAATTTCACGTCCGGTTGTCGCCATATTGAGTTTTGATTATTCTCATGTCTTTGGTGACACTCGCATGATAGAGAAAAATCTATTGACTTAAAAATCATCAAAAACGGCAAACGCGTTTGGTCTCTAGAGCGCTATAAAAGAATAAACATTAATATATAGGCTGATAAACGCATTACCCTCCTTTGCGTCGCGCAGTCGGGTAAAAAGATGTTTGTAGGGAAAAGGTGCCATTTTATGGCAAAACCTTTAAATAATAACAATATTTCCATTTAATGTTGCAAGTGGATGGGATTTCTGGTAGAGTTGTGGAGAATTACTATATAATATGTTGTCATTCCTAGCTATAAAATGCATCTCACAATTGCTTGGTTCAGTTCTGTACGATTATTCATTTGTACGATTTTATTTTATTTTTGGAACACAACCTAATAGTAGATAACAAAATGCCTTTAAATAATAAATATAAATATTGATCCTATAGAATAAATATGCGAAATTTGGGTCAGATCAGAAAGTATCAAAAGATCAGAAGTAAAAAATGGTGAAAGTGAAAAGTAAGTACAAAAATAATTATTATTAACATAAAAAGTAAGCATTAGTAAATAAATAGGATGCATAAGAGAGCATACATACAGAGGAGCACATCTTGGATGAAAAACTTAAGGAGCAATAGTTCGTGAAATTCACTCTCCAACTATTTCGAGCTGCTGGTAGCAAGATTATGGTCGCCAACACGATTGCTAACATCCGATAACGAGACAAGCAATAGAAGAAGAAGAAGATAATTGCAACTGTGGATCGTGTGTTCATCAGATGAAAGATAGATTATGTAAATATGGTACACCCAGCCATGAAGTGCTTCCGAAGAATATAGTCATCATTTCTATGGTGTAGTTAATCAATATAACTTAACAGAATTCTAGACAACTGGACATGTTTTTTCTTTTCAGTTTTTATTTAATGTTCACTTTATTTTTATTTTTTTAACCACCAAAATTGTTACCTGCGCATCGCTGTGTATGGAGTAAGGACCATTATAATATTAATAAACGCATCATTAATTGTAAATAAAAAAGAGAAAAATGCACTTTTTTTTGTCAATTTTTATTACTCTGTCAATAAGGATACCATGGGTCATCTTAGAAATCCCCCCTGAGAAAACAGCGTGACCGTATAACCATCGTTTTTCAAATATTTTCATGGATCACAACTTATGTCAACATTTAATAATATTAGGTCCTTACATATGAAATTGACGTTTAGTATGGGAGGAACATAAAGTCGATTTTTTTTTATTATAATATATTTATTTAATCAAAGTATGTACCATTGCTATCTATGCACTTTTGCCATCTCATAGGTAGTTCATCGATCCCTTTACTAAAAAAACCATTCGGAAGGGAATCAATAAAATCTTTGAAGGCGGTTTGGACTGCCCCATCGGAGTTGAATTTTTTCCTTTGCAAGAAGTTATCCAAATTTCGAAAAAAATGGTTATCTGTTGGGGCAAGGTCCGGAGAGTACGGTGGATGTCTTAGACATTCCAATTGAAGCTCCTCTAATTTGGTAGCCGTCTGTTGTGCAGTGTGTGGTCTAGCGTTATCATGAAGCAGCAGTGGCCTAGAGCGATTAACCAGCCTCGGTTGTGTAGCAGCTAGCTTTTCCATCATGGTTTACAGTTGCTGACAATAGACATCTGCCGTAATCGTCTGGCCAGATTTAAGAAAGCTGTAGTGAACGACACCAGCACTAGTCCACCAAACGCTCACAAGTAACTCGCGTTTGTTGATTTGCTTCACTCAATTCGTGAGGTACCCACCTTTCAAGCTTTTCACCTTACCAATTTGCTTCAAGTGGATTAAAACAGTTTTATCACTAACACCGCAGCCTGTAGCTAACTCGGATGTGGTTTGCGATGGATTCCGCTTCCACAATAGCCTTCAATTATTCATTATCAACTTTGGTCTCCGGCCGTCCACGGGGCTTGTTCTGCAGGTCGAAATTTCCAGAACGAAAACGTTGGAACCAAAAACGCACTGTGTTTTCTTTTGCGGCACCGTCGCCATACACATCATTAATCCTTCGAGCCGTTTCTGCAGCACTGGTGCCACGGTGGAACTCGTACTCGTAAATAACGCGATATTTCAAGTTTTTCATTTTGTAAACTGAGTCTCGCAAAGAAAAAAACAATTGAGGAAAAAACAAATGAATTATAATTTTCAAAACACAAATACATGAGTAAATAGCTGTAAAAATTTGGATTTGGAATTCCTAACCAAAGAGAAGATATTTGAGATCAAATTTGCCAGTACGGTAAAACGTCAATTTCATATGTAAGGACCTAATATATAGATAGATATATGTCAAATATAAATAAAAATATGTACATCGTGATAAAGACATATGTTTAGATTCTGATAAGAATGCTTGAGGAAAAAACGTTATTATTTCATAGATAACGCATGTGGGTATATTATACGGAGGTCGCCTACTAAATGTATCAGTCCTTTTTGTGAACTCGGTGAAATTGGGTGAACCGGAACTCAATCTACCCCACTAAACAACAAAGTCAGTGGATTTAATCAGTCGACACTTGTATTCCGTGGTTCATAAGGTACATAAATATTTTTTTATTTTCTGCTGGACTAGTTCTACATTCTTATAGTTATAGAGACACCTATAACAAAATAAAAATAAATTTATTTAAATATTAAAAATAGATATTTTATTTTTTATTAATTAAATAATTATTGAGAAACAATAATAAAGTGTTGTGGAATGAATCTCTGACTACGGTTTTACCTAGTACTTAGTTGAAATATTTAGTTTCCTTAATTTGTAAAATATAATACATAGGTAGTAAGTTAAATAAAATATTGTTGGTAATTCAAAAACCATCCACTTACTTACTGCAATGCATAGTATAAATAATTTAAAGAGGATCGGGGGCCCAAAGACAAGGCGTTTCCATCTTCCCCAGTCTTTTTCCGCTTCTATATTTGCTGACCAATCAAAACAAAATCTGCTCTCACACAGTATTTTTAGTTCTTAATCTCTGTCTAGGGTTTTCCTCCGGGGTCGTAAGGAAGATTAATCTGACATTCGAAAGACGTGTCTAAACCAACATAATTGAGAATTTTTGTTTTAAGAAATAAAAGCTCTATGAAATTGTTTTTGTCAGGTGCAGTATGTTACTGGTGTAATCTTTAAAAACGGTTTAAAAAAAAAAAGAATTACAAAAATAGTTTTAAGCTTTCATTCGATGTATTTGAGATTATCTCATTACTTCAGTATCCGTTAAGTATGATCATATATTTTGGATGGTTCCATTAATTAATTCTTGTTTATTTTATTTGCTTCTAAAGCTAGTATATTTCAATATTTTAAATGAAATGGATGTGTGTTATTTTGTGACAATTTAAATAAAACATTTATATGAAAATTGCCACCTCTTAAGGGTGCCACCTCTTAAGGGTGCCACCTCTTAAGGGTGCTACCCTTAGGCGTTGTCATTGCATAATGCTTAGGTCCAAGCCTGCTTGCAGTGTGTTTGATAATCTTTTCTGATAATAAATTTATTTAAACAACTGTGCAGTTATAATTTATTTTATAGTTTGATGAATAATTTTCCGCCACTTTTTTCTCAACCTATTTTTACGATAGACACCTTAATGGTCTATTGATAATATTTTACATAATAGTTCGCTATAATAATAATGAAAAAAAAGTCATTTGTTATTTTCGGCTGAGTTTTAGCTTAAAAATAAAATTATTTGTTAAAAAAAGTTAATTACTTTAATTATAATCATATAAAATGTTACCACAAATTGAAGTTGCGTTCTTTAAAACGTTGCGTAATTTAAAAACCCCTTGGATGATTGAAGGCGTCCCTATAAACAGGGTTTAAATGCAAAAACAAAATTTTGCAGGAGATAGAAAAAATAAATAACCAGATTATCAGTTTTTTGTTATTTTCTAATATAGTTAAACTTACCAATTATGGATATACATTTTATGTTTTTCACATTCATGTTGTTAAGCAATCCCCGGTGACATTGTCCAACTGTTGGAATCCGTCATATTTGTTACTACCAGATGAACGTAGATGAACAAAGACAATTTTTCCACGTTTTCAATTATGCATCAACCTAATACTAAATGTAAATTGATTTATTGTTTTATCCTGAATTATAAGTAACACCAAACGTTTTATGCCAAATCGTTCAATGAAATGCTAAGAACTTACATGATATTTATTTTTCCAGCAGTTGGTATTCATTTTGATCATCATGGAGGACATTTTCAAGAAAATTATCAGGCAGAAGTTCGACTCTGATCAGATACAACCCTCGGGAAACTTCATAGATGACGGGACATTGGATGCAGCTTTGCCCTTTAGGGCTCCTGTATACGTGAAGAACTCCACCGTCGCTCCTAACCACGGTTCGACGGCTCCTCGAAGCCCCCCAACCCATCCACCTTCCTCGCAAAATGGACGAAAAAATGATGGCAACTCTTGCTGACTTATGTCTGCTAATTCTTAGGACTGCTCAGGTCTATTGCTAACTGCATATCTCCTCTTCATAGGTATCTGTCTTGGGCTGTGATCGACCGAAAGCGGATTTTCAGCCATCTATGTATTATTCGACATCTATTACGTTTTCTTCAAGGAGGTAATGAATAAGCATAGTGATAATTTCATCTGCTTCTTCTTCTTGTACTTCATCCATCCAATAGACGTGGGCTATCATCATTTTATTTACTGCGGCCCGAAATAGTTCTAAAGTTCTTATATTTGTTATTAGAATTAGTTCCCGAAATAGTAGACTGGCCAAACCATGTTTTAGATTTTTCAGACATTATGTTTTCCTTCTTCCAGGGCCCCGACTTCCGGCATTTCCCTGCATTATGAGGTATAAGATCTCGTACCTTTCTGAATGTTTCATCACAAGTCAGAGATATTGAAGTTTTCGATTTTTTTTTTTTACTCCCTTTATATAAACTCGTGGCGTCTGTCTGTTTGACGCAAAAACTTTGGATCGATTTTTAACGCTTTTCCCGTGATCCAATCGAGCTGAAACTTTGCAAACAGCCTCGTGGCCACGATCAAAAAGATCTATCATTTTCGTGAAAAAATAAATAATTATAGTATAATTTTGGATTTTAAAAATTTTTAATGGTTTTTTCATACAACTGAGTAAGTTGTATGAAAAGACTCCGACGCATCTGGTGGACACGAAAACTGATATAATTTTGGATTTTTCGAAATTTTTTGTACTCCCTTTCGTAGCGTCGCCCGACTCAAGCCCAACATTTTCGCTACTAAAAAGTTTCGAGAGAATCATTATCTCTCATCGACAGGTAAAGTTGAAATGTGACTACTTTTTAAATAAAAATTTTTTACATTTATTCTGTTCCAATAATAATATGAATTAAATTTAAATATAAATAATGTTTAGGTTATTTGAAAAAAACTGAGCCGAAGTTAGTGGCGTAAGGGTGGTTGTATATTGAGAGGAGAGGAAAAGAGCTAATGAAGATAATATTAACCTAACCTAACCAAAACATTATTTATATTTGAATATAATTACTAATATTTGAACTAAATCACAATGTGGTCAGTTTGATACTTCACCTGTGTATGAGAGATACTGGTTCTCTCAAATCTTATAAGCAGTAAAAATATAAAATATAGTAAACTCTGCAGAGGCATTAAGGTTAATATAATTTATAATAATCTGTATTATAAATTATATTAACTATAATTATCAAATAAATTGTATTAATTATAGTTTAAAAGAGATACATTACGTGATTACTAATCCCACTGTCAATTAAAGTTTATTAGAGGAAGTGTTATCACTTGTTTAATAAGATTTCTTTAATGTTATCGTAAAATTATAAATAGACTGATTTAGAGGTGTAATAAAAACTAGTGATAATTGATAATATATATATATGCGAAAAAGTTCCGGAAAACTTTTTGTCTTGTGTGTAAAAAAATCATATTTGATTTTAATTAATTACTTATAATTAGTGGGTAAGCTGTAGAAGATGTTTGTTTAATTTTGTACTTACGTAAGTGTTTTGTTATTCGTTATGTACTAACAATATTGTGTATTTTATAATATAATAATTTGTTTGAGTAACTGATTAAACATATTTCATTTAATTTTTCTTTTTATTGAATCACTTTATATATAATAAAATATAAAATATAATATTTTACGTTGCACAGGTTACACGTCACATAATATATTGAGATTCATCAAGTATTATATTATTAATGGTTTGACGTTAACATTGAAGAGAATATTTATTCGTGATGATCTTTTTAAATTAGATGTTACAATAATATTCCTGTTAGAACCACCCTTATACCTGTAACCTCAGCCCATTTTGTCAGTATGTACCTAACCAATTAATTATTTGTACTTGAACCTAATCAGTTTAAATATTCTATATTTGAAAGAAGTCGGTTTAATACTTCACCTGTCGATGAAAGATTCTGTTACTCTCGAAACTTAAGTAATAAAATATAAAATATCGTTTTTGATGTTTATAGCGATATCGTGGTTAGTCATAATTATTAATTTTTAATGTTATAGTGAGGGAACATTTAAGATGTCTCAATAGTCTCAATAGTAATAACTTGTCGGAATTCGCGAACCAACTTTTGTAAACAGGCCACACGTTTAAAAAAACGGTATTCAGATTCTCCGTGTAAATAATAGAGACAATTAGATTGGGTAACTTAAAAAATAATAAGAAATAAGATATTTGGAAATGCCCAATTTTTTGAATAACCCGTAATTGATGTATTCCCCATTTTGGTGTCTACTTGTCAATTACTCTGCATATAAATCAATTCGTTAACTAAAATAAGTAATGTATAGTTAGCATTCATCTTTCCTGACGAAGATGTTACATCTGGAGCCAATAATTCCGCAATAATACATAGTTCCACTAAATTCCGATGCTCATCATGATAATGTCAATGAATAATTAGTGATGTATATTATTATTTATATAAATGGACATTGAATTGTTTTTTTCTTGCGTTGCCTAAAATTTTAACTTTGTACTTAAAATTTCTTTTTTGCATTCGTACTTAATTTTTTTTTTGTTTTTTATCTCTTCTTCTTCTTTATATAATGAATGATATTAAGTAACAGTGTAACATTAAATTGTAAAAATGAACCTACAGACAAACGTATTTTTAGACGTTTTGTGGGACTAGAGATATTAAAAAAATGTAAAGAAAATAAATAGATAAATAAAAAAAATAAAAAAATTGATTGATGCCAATATATGCCAACTCTGATATAGATAAGGAAATAAGAAGACTCTAGTATGAAATTTGTTGAGTGAAGAGGAAGAAGCGAGTCATACAAATTCACACAGAAAACATATTCCCATTTAATCAAACGGGAAGTCCCCGACACGCAGATACGTCACTCGAAAACGCGTGCCACGTTGAAAAATTGTATTTTTGATCGTTCCACTCTAATCACTCCTACAAAACAACCATTACGTCAACCTAACCAACGCCTACACAGGTCCATCTGGTGTATCATTTTCGGCTCGATTTATTTTAATGTTCCAATATCTATAATAGACGAGGTACAAAAAAATGGTCAGCTACAAATATTCAAAGTATTAAATAAAACAAAATAGTTTGCCACGTACACCGGCATTTCTTATTCGAAAAGCAAATAATTTAAATCTTTTTACAATGACCTCAAATTCCACCGGCGCTCTTGGACCAGAGCGGAATGGGCAGTCCCGAAAATTTACGATACAAACATTATGTTCAGTAATTATACCAACGTAAAAAGGTAATAAAGAGTATTGTGATGATAAATTATACATCAGCGAATTACTCGGTGTCTTTTTATTGCGGTCGTGATATTAACAAAAAAAATTACAGGAAACTAGTCGGAAGTTTTGCATGATTCAGAACAGTTGTTTTTAGCAATTTTATGGCGTGGTTTTTTAATTTTCGTTTTCATGTAATCAGGTTAAAAGTTTATTCGATTAATGAAAACTGGAATATTATAATGAAAACTAGAATGATTTGAGTTTGTTGCATAAATTATATTAAAATTTATTTAAAAAATTTAAAAACATGTGTGAATGGGTGGGTTTTTAATTCACATTTTCATTAAATCAAATTAATAGTATAACATATTCGATTAAGGACTTGTCATATATGACATTATAAAACTAATATTATAACTAGATGAATGTTAGAATTTCAGTTTAACATAAGTTCTTTTTATGTCCTATGATATATTAACGTGTCGAAAACATTTATTTCTTTTACTCCCTTTATTTTAACTCGTAGCGTCTGCTTGTCTGCCGAAATTTTTTTGGATCGATTTTTAACCCTTTTCCAGTGATCTAATTGAGCTGAAACTTTGCAGGCAGACTCGTGGCGACGATAAAAATGATCTAACAAATTTGCGTTTAAAAAATTTAACTATTATAATATAATTTTGGATTTTTAGAAATTTTAACGATTTATATATTGTTTAATGTTCGAGCCCGACGCGTGGAGTAGGCGCAATACCCGTTTCAATAAGAGAGGGGGTATAATAATAACTTGTTTTTTATGGGTTAGTTTTTTACTCCCTTTCTTCTTCTTCTGCTTGTCTGCCGAAAAAACTTTGGATCGATTTTTAAGCCTTTTACCGTGATCCAATCGAGCTGAAAGTTTGCAGGCAGACTCATGGCGACTTTCGTTTAAAAAAATTAAATTATAGTATAATTTTTGATTTTTCGAAGTTTTAACGGTTTTTTCAAATTGGAAACCATACAAATGAGAAAGGAGTTTGACGTGTGGAGAAGGCGCCAAATCTGTTTCAACTAGTCTGACTTGAGCCATGGGTCCGATCAGACAATTTTGCCGAAGCCGTGTCCACCTATACCAATTATTACGTTTTCAATATTCTATGAGTTTTAAGGATAATAATATACATGAAATAGATTTTTCACATGAACTTAAAGCAAGAGGAATACGTTGATAGAATATAAAATTGGAAACAATACAAATGAGAAAGAGAGTACAATAAAAACTTGATTTTTATGGGTTAGTTTTTTAATAAAAATATGTTGTTAATTATTATTTTGAATACTTTTGTAATCACATTATTATTTGGTAAATATGTAAGTGTTGATGAAAGATGCTCTTTGACTGCCCCCTCTCTCCCCGGATGGAACGCAGTTTTTTCCTATTAATTCCAGAAGACATTTTGAGCTGTTTTCGTAATTACTTACGTACCCCATTGATCAGGTGACGTGGTATATGGACGCTCCCCAAAATATTTTTTTTTCATACAAAATAATTAAAAGCGTTTCGTTCTATTCTAGATTATCCTATTTTACTATTCTTATTGCGCTATGATTTTATTCTGGTAGATTTCTTTTTACCTAACTCAGTTGGGACTAGGGAATGCAATCCCGATCCCGCGAAATCTCGAGGCATTTTACGAGATCAATCCCCAACCGAAAAATCGGACGAGATTATCGGGATTATCGGGATTGATCAGAATTTTTTATGTTTCGTTATTGTTCGTTTAATTGTATATGTCTATAGAGCTTTTAGTAAGTACTTAAAACTTATGTCACATTAAAATAATGAAAATAGCTTTGAATAATATTTGCTGTATTTTATCAACCTAACATAGTAATAAAAACTACTACTAGTTAGTACATTTTACACTACTTCATTGACTGACTGATTCTTGGAAAAACGCCTACAAAAACTTTAATGCAATGATTAATAATGAGCATTTTATTAAAATTGCTGATATAAAAATGTGGAATATTCAGTTCTATAAATAAAAAAAATTCGGGATCCCGATCCGTAGGGATCCAGCGGGATTGGAAATTTTAATCTCGAGGGATCCCGAAAGAAATTGCATTCCCTGGTTGGGGCGAAAGGCTAAATCAACATTGTAGCGTGGTCGTATTGGAATGCGTGCGTCAGCTCGAATTGAAAAACGGGGATTGCATTCCGATCAGCGGCGGGACTACCCGACCGGCGGTGACGGCCCGCGATCAACCGGTTGCAAGAGACGGAATATTAATATCTCGCACGCACACCAGTGCAGGCTCGTGGCAATCGTCGTCAAGCACAAAAATTTATAATAGGCTTTGCACGCGTAGATTTTTAGTAACCTTTAGTCATATTTCATCAATTTGTGTATTAACCTTTACATAATATAGATATATGTTGTCTCGGACATTTTTATAGAACTTTTTGAGTTCTACGACTTCCCTTTAAAAAATATTTTAATATCTCCTACTATTAAGGCAGCGTTTGTAAAAAATGCATCGCTCGACCATTTTTTCGTCGACTTTAGTTGTAAGTAGTAGTAGTAGGTTTTCACCATGAAAAACTCTTTTATTTCAACGGGGTATTAGTAAAGATTAAATGTAATTGTGTTTTTATTATTATTTATATAAATCCACGATTGTAATGGTTGTAATCCGGTTATAAATAATAAATAAATGAAAAAAAAAATTCAATTAGATTCTCTCTAGAAGCATGGGTTAGAATTTTCCAATATATATTTTTTACTTCATTTATTAACTTAACTAGTTGTTAGCCATCAAAAATAATGAAACAATGGTTCGCATCTTTGCTTAGCCCTATTTATAGGAAACTTTTTGGCGGGTCGCATATGTGCAATGATGGCAACATTGATAGCGTTCTGCACTAGCTTCGCGCGGCCGTGGTTCGCGTCCTACTTCCAGCCGTCTAACTTGCATTTTTAGCCGTGAATTGTAACGAAATTACGGATATTACACGAAGTGCGAACGGAAACGGACGGATAGACGGACGAACGGGCAGACAATAATAAGACAAAACATAAATTATTATGATTGATTTTTTAAAATTATTTTAAAACTTGATTTGCACGTCAGAGCATGAAATTGTACAGAGACGAACTAAAACATTTATTAAGCCAATAAAACTAAGACACAGTGGAAGTATGTCCCTCCTCGGATATATTTAAGGCATTTTTTTGTGCATAATTCAATCCCTTCCTTAACAAAAATTTTTTTGCAAAATACTTTTTTATTGTATTTCGTTGAATCCGAATGTTTTCAAGAAATTGAAGTAGTTCTATTCACTTTCTTCGCGGAATCCGCGACACCATAACATCATTAACGCTCATAACAGTACATCAGCACGGCACAATATCCCAGAAAACTCAAACCAGAAGATGACATAGATACTGTAGTGTAAAGTTTTTTTTCTTAAATCCTCCTTGCATATTTTACCAAACAATGTCTGCCAGTAAGATGAATGATCCATTTAAACTCAAAAGGTCGATTCCCGTTATTCTGCACCGCTGAGTTCCAGGAAACACGTCTGCCAATTAAAATCCTGGAAGACTAGCGACGACTCCTTGAAGATCAATTAAGTCATTAAGGATAAGCTCGCTATGGGTACATTGAAATGTATACATGTTTTGAATGTCTCTTGCAATTATGACATAGAGTACGTGTATATATTTAATTTGTAGTATTTCACTGAATCTTTTTAAATATACCTATGAAAAAATATTTTATTTGGGATGATCTTGGACGATTTGGAGAAAACGAACGTTTTTAAAATCTATAAACTTAAGAAAGTTTTTTACAATAATTATAAAATACCTTAATTTGAATACATTTTTTTTGGTTTTAGTTACAAATACTGAATGTAACTATTTAATTAATATAAATAACATTATATATAAAAAAGATTTCTACTACATTTCAACAGTATATCCTGATTAAAATTATGAAAGTATTATTACTTTAATTAATTTTTCCTGTAATAATCTTGCTAAATTTATTGTATTTATATTTAAAAATATTGATTGTATTTTTTGTATGTATCTACTTATTTTATTTGATTAATTACACCTACATGTTTTGGAAAAACCTTTCCATCCTCAGGGTGCTGTATAGCTGTCAAAATATCAAAATGAATAATGTCGTTTGTTTTTACTTTTTTTAATTATTAAAAAATTTATTATTAAATATTATTGTATTATTGCTTAAATAAAATATTATATTATTGCTTAAAGTTCTTAATTACTCGCAATTATTGGAAATTAAAAAAAATATTATTGTATTTTTTATTAAGAAAATTATTTTTTTATTAGAAAAATTATAAAGAGGAAAATATTTTTTTATATATTAATTATAAAAGTTGTTTTTTTTAAGAATCTAGGCTTTTAATTTAAATCCTAGGACACGTTTCTGGTTATCAGTGTTTTATAATATTGTCAGCTATCATAGCTGGGGCGGCAAATGGAGCACTTGAAATTAATTATCGATTTTTATATTTAATTAAATCACTGCACACGAATTTAATCGAAACACCGTTCTTTAATTCACAATAATTGTGACTAGAATATTTCACAAAAACGTAGGTAGGTTACTTTTTCATTTCGCTTTACTTTTGTTTATTACTTGTTTATGGTATCGCGCGGATTCCCAATTTGCTATCTTCTATGGTGGCTTGTCAAAACGATTCTGAGTCTGTGTCTGCCCGACATCGCTTATACACATAATTTCGGTTCGCGATACATCGAGAATGTTCGACTGATTTCTCAATATTTCCAGTGAGTATGATTTGTTCAAGAATGGTTTAAAGAATTCAGTTAATTAAGTCTAAATATGTATTTAATCCATCCTACTAAAT
>JADDOH010014888.1:0-10025 GCA_016648135.1 Agrypnia vestita | reverse complement strand
AAATTTTATTGGTTTTTTCAAATTGGAATCATTAGAAAAGTTTGATTTTTAGCAACGGCGGCCCGATAACGTCGCGAAATATTTTCTAAATTTGAATTACTCCGTCGGTATACATAATAGGTACTTCACTACACAAAGCATGAAGTGTCTTATCAAAGCTCAAAACATCTGACATTTTAGAAATATATTAAATTACTGTAAATTTAGTGTTATGTTATATGTTTTAATTCGTCTTTAATTGTTATTATATTTTAAAAAGAAAGGGAGTGTAATAAAAACTTGGTTTTTAAGGGTTACTTTTTTAAAAACTTCTGTAATGTCGGTAGGTATGGGTGATTCGAAAGATCGCGGGGTTTCGCGTGAGCTCAATTTTCTCTCTGTTAATTGGTCGTTACAAACGACATTCGTTATTCAGTCGGTAACTGATTCGTAGTTGATTTCGTAATAGATAAAAGATATGAGATAAAAGGGGTGTCAACAGAATGACACACGTCAGATTTCCACGGTCTCTAGTGTTGTTAATACGTTGCTTTAGACAAAAAAAGGGAGTGATTCTTTGAGACCTGGAGTATTATTTCAATCATACCCGTAAGGCCAGGATATGCGCACGCACGGATACAGCCATAACTCCGCCATTTCGAAATTTAAAAAATAATTTGTCAATTAAACATGTAAACGAATTTTTGTGCTATAGTTACGCGATTTTTTGCCTTAGGTTGGTATAACCGCTTAACAACCATGCGCACTCTAAGCGCATAAACATAAGCGCTCTTTTACATTGATTTTTTTTTTTATAAATAGCTTTTTTGGTTCCACTTTTTTCTCTTACATTTAGGAAATTAAACAAATTTATAGCAGTCTCAAATAGAAAATTATTTTGACAATTTTGATACAAAAAAGATAATTTTAACAAAATCTTAGCTAAAACTAGAATAAAAGGCATTTTAGAGTGAAAGAGTCGACGTAAACGATAATGAATGACAGCTCGCTCTATGTTCAACCCTGCGCTGTCTATATGCGAGCTTGAGACAAATTTTGATTCAAGTTTCATCTGTGTGCGCGCACCCTAATGCATTTATTGAGGCTGCAAGACACATCTAGGTGCAATAGAATTGTGCTTAGAGTATGCAGATGTCGAGAACCCGAAGTAGGTCGGCGGCTGAAGTATTTCAATCGCCTGCTGCAACGAATAAGTACCTGACTTTACTTACCCGTTGACATTAGACTTTAAACTAACAATTTGTACTTGAAATAGTGGTTCTGTGAGTCTAATTGCCCGTGTCTATAAGTGAGATTTCAGACTCGATACAATATCTGAGTGAAGGATTATGCTTCCATGAGATTCTTCAGAGACAACTCTCTACTTTCTTAGTCTAAAAATTTGTTGTACATAGTGTCAATCCGCTCTTCAATTCAATCAATAGATTTATCTGTTTCAATCAATAGTTTTATCTGCTCTTTAATAAAGTAGCAGGTAAAACTGTATTTGTATATTTCGTAATTTAATGTCGTCTATTTGTCTAACTTTTCAGAAAAAATACTTTGTGAGTGTATATTAGGGTGCTTCAAAAAACTAAAGATTTTATTTTTTATCGGGTCACACTTTTATATGCTTTCAATAGCCAAAAAAATAAACGCGTATTTTTTTATTTTTCATTTAAATTAATTTTAGGGTCATGTAGAACGTGTGATCGAGAAAAGAATGGTTAAGAAAATATACAGGGCAAGTGTTGAAGGTAACAGGAATAGATGGCGTCCGCGAAAGACCTGACATGATCAGATTCTACAAGTATTGGAGGATGGCCCTGATAAAAGCCTCAACAACCGTAAAGCGTGCAAGAGAGGATGTATGAATGTAGCCGAAGCAAAAGTAATGTGCCAAGATAGAGGAATATGGCGCTCCATCCTCTCTGCCTACCCCTGCGGAGAAAGGGCGTGATGGTTAGTTAGTTAGTTAATATTTTCATCCATTTATTTGATCGGCTTCTTTTTTAAGAACTTGCGAAAGAGTAGGGGAGAACAGGGTAATGGGAGCCTACTAGGGGAAATTTGTGATAAAAACCACATTTGTTAACTTTCTTATAATTTTTAATTAAGAACTCGTAAATTGATTATCCAACTAAATTTTAATCACATTTATAATCAATCACAGTCATGTATGAAGGTACAATAACGATTTCACAAAAAAGTCAGTCGCTCCCATTACCCGACACATGCGGGTAATGAGAGCCCATTTAACGCTTATATGGGAAATTGAAGCCATAATATTTACCCTTTCCCGAAAATTTTACTAAAAATAATTTAAATAAGTAGAACTATTTGTAAAACATATAAAAAAATCAACTTTGTAACCAAAACAAATCAATAAAGATGAAATTATTAAAGAAAAACAAAAGACCCAAATTTTTACGAATCCAAACAAAAAGCACGAATATAAGTATCTGGATTATCACTGCCAGAACATTCCTTATGGGCCTAGTTTCCGCAACTGCATCGGTACCACATCTCCCCACTTTTTCCCGTGGATAAACAAATTGCACATAAAGCTTCCTCTTCTGAATATTCTGACTCATCGTCGCGAATTGCATTTAGCCATGCTAGGCTACCATTACCCGTTGACCACCATATTGAAAAGTAATAATATAAATATGTAATTCTACTTTCAATCACAATTTAACCAATTGGACTTGTTAGTAAATGAATATAGAGATGTAATAAGCATAAACATAATAAAATAAGAATATAATTTCATGCTTATCTTGGCGCTCGCAATCAGCAGTTTTTTATAAGCGTGGATCGAAAAACACACAACCGTCCCTCGTGACTTAACGCATGGGACTATCGACTCGTGTTCGTCAGGTGAAGATTCTCGATAGTTGATAGAAGCGGCCGAATGTTTACGATCCCAAGAATGTGCTTACTTTTCGTTCAATCTTCATCGCTCTTATTACCCGACGGCTTTCATTACCCTGTTCTCCCCTACACAATATGTATATTCAAAGACTTCGTCACCATTATCAATTCACTATTTATTTTAAGCCCTTTCATAAAAAAAAGTTTTGAAATTTCGTTTGTTGTCATAGTGTCGTTGGATCTTTTGTCGTGTCGCGAGTTCTGAGATGTGAGATATTTAAGAAATCTACCTTAAAATCAAATTACAGGAAAATAGCTGTTTGCTTTTTGAGGTAATTTTTTATTGAATGATTAAATGTTTGTTAATCATAAATATTTATTCGAAACGAAGTGATAAGGAAACTACGCACAATCTGGCGTATACCGACGTGACTTCTTCGGAAGATGGTGCTCTTGTGGTGACCAGCTATGAACACAAGGCCATGTTGCTAAACGAAACGCAGGCAACCGCACCATTGCGCATGGCGCATGGAGTGTCCCTAGAACATAGCGTAATCTACGACTGTAATATGATTGATTGGCCTAGAAAATTAATAATGTGGTCGGACAGGTAAGTACTTAGGTACATGGGCTACATAAGTAGCTACTTATGTAGCCCATGTACCTAAGTACTTAAGTAGTAAGATTTTGGCCAAATATTATTTGCAGTATGTGCATGCGGCACGCTGTTGCGAAAAAAATTCAATATTTCGTTGTCGTAAGGAGAAAATTTTCTTTATCACTTTTTCACGTACTTGAAGATTTTGATCAAATGCGATAAAATTCAACTATTATTTTCGTTATGTGTATGCGGAACGCTGTAGGTAGGTACTGCTTCCATTGCGATAAAAAAAATCAACATTTTTCGTTGTCCTAAGTGAGTTGTTTTTTGTGATCTATCCATCAGACGTCTTCTACTTTGCACACATTTGGAAATGAACCATGTCGCGCTTCGCGCTCAACTTTGTACTGCCAGTTACCCAAGTTTCGAGACACACCTCTCTTCCTTTCTTGATCTCACAGTAATCAATCAATATAATGTTCAAAGAGCTATACTATTTTAATTTAAATATTGTATACTATATGCCGGTACCCTCATAGAAAACAAACACGAGCGCTAACAATAATCTCGACGATTGTTCTCGGAAGACAGACATGCATTAGCTGGTGAACTTTTCACCTACATTTCTCCATTCATTCAAAATAAAACAATTTTATGTGCAAACCTTTTTGAAAAAGAGCCATGAATAGTATTCAACAGCTGCGGAAATCTTTGACCGTTTCCATTTCGACCTAAATCTTGAGATAATCGCGAGAAGCGCGAAGAGGCGGAGAAAGCACACAATTAGAAACCGTATGCAGAAAATCATTAGGTATCTCTATAACAACAATAAAGCATTGCCCGCTTACCGTAACATTTCCATGTTCCACTAAATAATACAATGCTTTTACAGCATCGAAAAATATTTAATTTTTGATTAAGGTTTTATTTAACTCGTAACATAACTACGTAAGTGTTACACAAAAGCGTATGGAATGGTTCAAATAATGGATTCGTTCCGGAAAGGTGTTCCAAAAAATCCAAAGCGAATTTACCCGTAAAAAATATTGGCAACTCAGGTGATTTTTTCCACAACCAAAAAAAAAATATTTATATATTTTTTATTATAAGGGTGTCTCATAGTTAGTAGCAAAGACTTCAGTGGAGATATCTTCATTCATTTTTCAATAGAAAATATTCTTTACCTTTGGGTGAAATATCAACAATTAAGAGACATCAAAGTTTGCATGTGTTTTCAATATTTTTACGTTTTTGAGATATATATTTGAAGATAAGATGAAATATAACACATACACCCCTCTTCAAAACAGCACTTGGTTCACTTGAATGGGATGATTAGGTACTCTCTGAGATTCGTTTATGAACCGTGTCGAATCCGCAAACTCAAAAGTCGTGGGTTCATATTGCGCATGCAAAGTATTCCAATGCCTAAGTACTGGCATAAACATTCATCCTTCTTTTTTAATACGATGTATATTATTATTGTTTGATATATTATTGAAGTTTTAAATTACTTCGACAGAAACTGTCCCTCATTTTGGCGCACACCAGGCATCGATTTTAAAGACGTTTTCACCTAAAACACTGTTATTATCAAATACTTCAATATAATTTTAAATGTCGTATGTGTTTGTTATGATTCTTTATGAATGTCAATAATTAGTGCAAGCAAATTACCATATTACATATGATAAATTACAATTAGTGCAAGCAAATTACTATATTACATATGATAAAACATTAAACAATAAAGAAGAGAATATGATTTGTATAATTTATTATTAGGTACCTATGATTATTATTACATTAGCATTCCAATGTTCAGTCACACCGAGAGATGAAAATGGAAAGGAACAGTAATATCGCACCAGCTTATGCAACAAATAGCATTGAAAATGCTTGCAGATCAATAAAGCACGTAGTCACGCATTTGATTGAGTAACGCTCTTCAATGACATTAAAATATGTATATTTTGGTTTTGTTTGACAGTTGAGAGCATTTCAACAATATTGGTTTAGGTAGATACCTACCTACCTACTGTTTATCCTGAAAAGTGTGTCAAGATCTATTGAGTAGGAAGTAAATTTCATTTAAGATGCAACGGTTATAAACATTATCCAAGTTAACACCCTTTTCCAACATACCTAATAATAAACCGGATTTTTACTTCGCGGACAGCTCATCGATGGGTAAAATATTTAAAAGGCCGACAACGAATGGAAAATTTACAAATATGATGCTCAGTTACGTTAACCGGCCGGTCTTTTTGAACTAACAAAACAATAGTTATTAATGTCAGGTTTCTATGTAGTAGTGATGGGTCCGCTCTGTACTGACTACTACAATGTAGTACTACATTACATTGAAGTGTACACTTCATATCTTTTGAAGTGTAGTGCACACTACAAACTACACACTTTAAATCGCATACTTTAAATTTTAAATCGAAATGTGGTGTTTTTCATATTATTTGAAATTTTTCGCTGATATTTTTGGAAAGTTGATGTAGATAAATGAAGAAATTTCTGGAAATCGAAACAACACCCCCTCCCCCATGGAATAGAACATTTTTTGACAGTGAACGACAAAACGGAATTTTGGGATAGATAGAAGAAATCTCAGGAAACTGAAACAATCCCGTTGTTTCGAAAGTTTTGGGATCGAATGATGAATTGTCCAGAAACTGAAACAACCCTTCCTCCCCCCATGGTTTTGGAAAAATTTTGGGACTGAATGGCGAATTGGTCAAAAACCGAAACAACCTCCCCCCTATGGATTAGAAAATTTTGGGACCGAACGAAGAAATCTTTGGAAATTGAAACAACTACCTCTCCCCCCCCCATGGATTTAATGACCAACAAGAAGCACTTCTTGTAGGTCATTAAATCCATACGCCATACATCCATCGCTACTATGTAGGTTTTATCTTGTCAAAATTGTTATTGGTAATTTATGGTAATTCCCAGAAGGAATGCCTGGCCTCACGCGACATTTCCATGGATTGACTTTTGGATTGTCGATGGTCTCTACAAAATTTTTAAGAAAATGAAAAAGAGTTTTCTGATTCTATCAATGTTTTATTAATTTGATCAGACATTTTAGATTTTATCTTTATTTTAGTTAATGATATACTACTTTTTATGTCTACTTACATTAGAATGAATATCTTTCTTTTCGTTCTTCGTTATTAATTTATTTACGTGTTTCGATACAGAATACAAAGTATACTAAAAATAGAAAAGAAAAAAAAAGAATATTAAAAAGTATAATAATGGACTTTAAAAAAAAACAAAACATAAATATGTGGTACGTGAATAACTAATTAAGAATTAATTTTTAATAATTGCATTCCTTGTTAGCTCTGCGATTGGTCGTTTCCATATTTTCTCATTAATTTAAAGATACTATGTCGTCAGCGTAAGATATTGTGTTTCCAACGACTGAGAGTTTTAACGTTTCATTTATTGTACATACAGACTGTCTGGTATCTAGTAGTAAAAACTTCGGGGAATCTTCTTCATTAAATTTTGAATATAATTTTTTGCTACTAGCTACGAGATATCCTGATTATGATAACATTCTGATAGTGTTCCTTCAGGAATACGTAAGAATACGAATAGAATAGGTTACTTCTATTTTTTTTTATGTTCGCAAAATATCAAAATATATTCTGCCGTGTGTATGTAACATTTATAGCCGACGTTTCGACAACACATCAGTCATGATGATGGATCCTTCAATGAGGTCCGAAACGTCGGCCAAAAAGGCTTAGGGTTACAAACAGCTCCCGTTTATCCGGTTATATACCGGTATATATATATATATATACCGTTAAAAATATCCCAAAAAGCTCAATAAACATTTTTACGAATGGAAACGAATAGCTATCTGCGATTTTTTCATGTTTTCACGTGATTTTCGTATAGGTATACATTTTTTAAATAATTTAAAATTTGCCTTTTGTTGACGACCTTTTAATTTTTTTGCGATGTTTGAGAAAATTTACCTATATTAAATTTAATAAATTTATTTTAATATTTTTTATATTCTTTACAATAGAACAATTTTATATCTTTGCAGTGTTAAATTTAAACAATATTTCTATTTTTTTTCACACATTAGTTTTCTTTCAAATTTCCTACAATATTTCAAAATCCAATGCAAAATCAAAATAAAGTTAAAAAAATAAAGCCTTTGGTCCCATGAAATTCTTTGGAGACAATTGTCCGCTTACATAGTCGTTGTGTGCAAACCATGTCACATTTATTGTACGTCAAATGTCAGTCCATTGAACATTCATGTTCCGTTCGTCAGTGGGGTGAGTTTGAATCTCTCGGCGGATGCAGTTTAGGCGGGACCAATCCAAAGGAATAAATATTTGTAATTTAATGCCTTCTCTTCGGATTCAATGTTATGTCTCTTTCTGCCTTTCTTTTAGATTTAAAAAAAATAGAGATTCGAACATGGAATACCTTTCAAATCAATATTCCTAATATTTTCAAACTAAGCTAAACGCTTGTGCTATGGAATTAGGAATAACTTGCTGGTCTCCTATAATGGGATTTGAACCACCCATCATTGAATCACCAGGCGAGACCACTAGATCAACAAGTTATCATTTTATCAAAAAAAAATTTTTTCAAAACGTGAGCGTGATACTTAAATTTTATATTTTCGCTACAATCTCGCGGTCAGTCGTGATCAAAGTCAATAAATTTGTGATATAGCATAATTATTATAATCACTGTTATTATTAAATTACAATTATAATGTATTATTTTTATAATATAATAATATAATTATTATGTTTACTATTATTATAATAGTGATTTTGATGTAGCATAATTATTATTGTGTTCGGCTTATTAGTTTACAATAATTAATAATTTAATTGCGAAACAATAATTATTTAGCATGTAGTTATATAGTAGGTACTTACCTAGGTAAATATGCATTGAATTCTTTTACTTGGTCCCGTCCAGGAAGTTACTTTTTACTTTTATCTCATGGCCATCAGAGTACCGGGTCACGATGGACCCCTTGCTCTTTCATCATTGTGTGGTGAGGGATTAATTTACCTCTCTGTCGGGGGTTTGTGTTGTGGTGTCCAGGAAGTGTGTTGAAAGTCACTGTTTTTTTTTGTTTGTTTCGAGAGCAAAGTATCAGTGATATAATTTTTCTATAGAACCGGAGAGAACAAAAGAGTTGTCCGTAAAAATAATTTCAAAAATTGAAATTATTTCAATGAATCGAATCGTCATCGATTGGAACTGCATTAGAACTTCGTTGTAGCATAGAATTCTTCCTACCCGTATTATGACTTTCTTAGATCCTTTTGCTCTCTTGAAAAATTGGAGACAAGAAGAATAGTGACGTGTCTTGCCTTTTTTCACAAAATAATAAACGTAATTATTGACTTCGTCATCTATTGGAATTGTATCTGCTTGCGTGTTCCATCCCGCGAAACTAGAAGTTATGCAGGTTTTACCTTGGAAACTGCAGCCACTAACTACATTTTCAATTTTCCACTCCTAGACTAGGAAACAGGTATGAGTAGTTAGACGATTGTGCCACTAATCTAATTTAATTCATTAATTTATATTATAGATGCCTCACAGAGACGAAACTGTAGTTTTTTTTTATGGGAAAGTAGGTATAGAAGTCTTTTTGGGTGTACATAGGACTTATGACCTATCTTATGGTTGGCTTAAGTGATCACTTTACACAATGTAACATTCGCCATTTCCACCCATGATAGAATATACCATGCCTACTAATTTTTGGAAGTTGTATATATTTGAATTACATGCCACACTTTATATATGCATTGTAACAACCTTTTCATGCGGCCTGTACAAAGCCATTTTCATTCCCCTAAACCCCCACAGATGTCGTTAATGTCACTAAATGAGAAAATCTATACAAACTCAAAATATTCTAATTTAATTTAAACTGTAGGTATTTTAAAAGATTTTTTAACCAACTAACCATCACGGCGTTTCACTGCAGGGGTAGACAGAGAGGATAAAACGCCATATTCTATAAAAATGGTTTTGTTCTGCGCGCTGTTGTCGGTGTACCGCTGTTTAGCCTTGCGCGCAGTTCGCGAATGCTTGCCGGCGCGCAGATGTCTTGTCAAGACATCTTCGCACCATCTTAGTTTTGACCTTCCCAAGTTCCTGCGCCCTGTTGGTCTTTCGTTCAACAATGACTTTATTAAAACACACACATAAAACAAATAATGAATTCTAATGCGGAACATGGTGACTTTAACAGTCGGGACCCATTAGAAATCTAGATCGGCTCAAATCTTCCCAATAATGGGTCCCGAGTCCCGACTATTAATTATTATTATTATTATTATTATTATTATTATTATTATTATTATTATTATTTATTACCATTCACTGTTAAAGTCGCTATGTTCCGCATTAGAATTTATTATTTGTTTTATGTGTGCATCGATCATGAAACTATTTCAATGGTGTAGGTAGTTATTCAATATTAATTACTTAACAGAATTCTTGACTACTGGACTTGTTTCTTTCTTGACAGTTTTTTATTAAAGTA
>JADDOH010014880.1:0-16554 GCA_016648135.1 Agrypnia vestita | reverse complement strand
CATCATCATCATCACTAGCGGTGGTTCAGCTTTATATCGTCAGGAGGCATTTCGATAGTATCATCAACATCATCATCATTAGCAGTGTCCCAGTTATATATTGTCAGGAGACGTTTCAATAGCATCATCATCATCATCATCATCATTAGCAGTGTCCCAGTTGTATATAGTCAGGAGGCGTTTCGATAGTATCATCATCATCATCATTAGCGGTTTTCAGCTATATATCGTCAGGAGACGTTACGATAGTATCATCATCATCATCACCATCACTAGCGGTGGTGCAGCTATATATCGTCAGGAGAAGTTTCGATAGTGACAACATCATCTCCATCAGCGATGGCAGGGCTCCAGTTACACATCAGTCGGAGAAAACTAGGCAGATCCCATCATCACCGATGGCAGGATTCTAGCTGTACACCATTTGGAGAAAATACACCGACATCCCTGGCCAGGGGCTAGGCATATCCCTACTGTCCAGATCCACCTTTCCATCTACTAATACGAGGGGTCATGGCCTCGTGAAACCACATGGCAACCAACCATTACAAGTATTTATTTATGTATTATATATGTATGTATATTATATTTTATCAGTATGTATCTATTCGTACGTAGTGTATGAGGGGGCTCTTCACGGGTGGCACAACACCTGTGCGGATGTCTTCCCTCGTCTGGAATGGATTGAACGTATTGATGCATACCAGATTATAATAAGTACTACCTGGGAGGGTGGTTGCAGTCACTGTAGTGTCGCGAATGGCCAATGGGCTGCAGTTGCTCACAGGCAAGGGTTGGGGAGCCTAGGAAACTCCCCCTCCCCACTCGCATATTTTTGACTTGACAGGTGGCCCGGGACCATCTTTACAGTAGCTTCAGTATATATACCGTAGTTTAACTTAGTTTAACCTGGAGGAGTTGGAATTCGGGGGGCAAACTGGCTCTGAGCCCGGACGCCAGACACTGACGCGAGGGATGGTGCGGTACTTTGCACAGAAGAGGCCCAACATGAAAAGGCGCATCCAGGCTCAGGTCAACGTATCCGGAACTCGTGTCGGGAGAAGGAAGATGGGATCAGTCACCGATGAGCCTTTGGGTATGGAGGGGCCGAATTTAAAGCAAACACATTTTTCGCGTACACATACATTTATACATACCTTCCCACACCCCCTTTATCCATTAGAACCCACCGTACCACTAGAATGAGACATAGGGCCAGATACAGGTGACGGAACTTAGGCCGGCTAGTAAATAAACGTAACAATGTAATTGATGTAAAAATAATGCAGAGTAAATATAAAAGATCGTAAGGAATAAGCACAGCGAGATAACGGCGGAAGATAAAATTATTAATCAGCGAGGGCGTCGAAGACGGAATCATCCATAGGAGCGGCTACGAAGGACTCGAGGGCTTTCAGGGGATCTATGTACTCTATATGTGCATGCGCATGTGATAACGGCACGTCACTAACCTTTCCAGTGGATGGCGGTCGATCCCATACAGGTAGGACAATGGGGGATCGAGCGGAGAGGGCGTGGGAGCAGAGGATCGCGCACTCTGGAAGCGCAGCTACACCAGATGCAGTGGTTTCAGTCCGTAGGAATGATAGGTAAATAATATAGGGCCACGGAACATAGTATGTTTAGCAATTGCACCGTAGGGCTTAATTGACGTGCTAGGTAGTTTTGTTTGCGTTTTCCATGAACATTCACGAACTTCATACCCCAGTATTTAATTTAAGTAAAGCTTGCGTTAGGGTTACCACTAAACCAATTCATCTCCTATAGTTCGAAACAAAAAATTACACAACGTGAACTGGGGAGGTCTTGAATAAAGCGAGGGTGTTTGGAAATACTACGTTAAAAGCCGTAGAGCCTTCACCCGACGTAGATAGATAGCTTGTTTGCCTCTAACAAGGCGTAAACTCAGTTAGGAGTAGGATCGAGCTGAAAGGCGAAGAAGAGGATCCATCACAAGCACTCGTAACTGGTGCCGTGTGTGAACTATATAAAATATTTCAAAAAGATTTTTAAGAGTTCAGAAATAAATTATGTTCAGATATACCTATACACTTTACAATATTTCTATTCTTTTCATAACGCATCCGAAAGTCTCTTAACTGATATTCCGTATTATTTGTATTTATATGAATATTATTTCTATAAACTAAAAAAAAATAAGTACACATGTGTCGGTAAAAACATTTTTTTTTAGATTTTTGTAAGGGAAATTTGTTAAATCTTTATCTATACAGCATGTGATGAATCACCTGTTTCTATAGATTTTTTTTTATTTTTTATTATTTTTATTTTGAACTCTAAGATGATTTAAATGCTACGCGGGAAAAATTGAGCTAAGCCCACCTGGCGGAGTATTGGGGCTACAAAAATTTGGGGATGATGAAACGCTAGTATTGGGAGGGAGTTAGTAGCGATTGATCGGATATAGGTTACGGGCAGTTACTAATCAATTCTTATAAATCATATTAATCTTGTGGTAAAGCCGTGTTTGGTACAAATGGTTGACGATCGATGCGGTCCGAGCGGTCCACATGTGCTTCCCATAAAAAATGCTGAACATGGTTTTCAGAGATTTAGGTCGCGGTTAATGCAGTTTAAGCCGTTAAAAAACCGATTAACGTCTACTCTAAGGTGACGATGATATTGACAGTTCCACGAGGTTTCTGAATTATGGACTTTTTTGCTGGGTTTTTGAAACCGTTTAAATGTCATTAATCGTGGTCTCGAGTGGATTGCCGCCCAAGAGAGATAGCAGAATATGAGCAAAAGTAAGGAAGGCAGGTCTAATCGGGGGATCGCGAGAGGAAAACGCCCCATAAATAATTTATAGGAATTGGCCGTGAAGCACGGATAAAACGTATACGATGTACCAGAGGGGTGACCTTAACTGAGCGGATAATGATTTATTTTCGTTTCGCGGGAGTCGGATAACGTGGGCGGATAGGAAAGTTAACTATAATTCCATTATATTTATCTGTAGACTGACGCTCTATCGAGGAGCGAATAATGATTCATTTTCGTTTCGCGGGAGTCGAATAACGTAGGCGGATAGAAAAGTTAACTATAATTCTATTATATTTATCTGTAGACTAACGCTCTTCAGGCTTTTACAACAGATAGGTAATTGCGCAATGACGGTGTATACAGTTAGGAAAGAGGGTAACGATAACGTGTAAGCATATTAATGGCACGACAAGAAAATAATATACTCAAATATAGAGATACAATATATTAACTATGTAATCACTACAAACCTGTCCGACATTAGCGTAGTCTCATCAGAACGGATAACGTGTATGCGATTGGCTATTCTAGCTCAGATTTCGCCGGGTTTGGTAGTGATAACCCACAAAACATAATTGAACAAGTGTATCCAGATAAGAATATTGTAAATAAAATAATATGAATTTGCGGCCCATATACACATGAAATAAAAGGATAAAGCATATGGGGATCTTATAGATGGATGGATAAATGAAACAAATATATATAGGAGTAAATGCAAGTAAAAAGCAAGCATATAAGTACCAAAAACATAGGAGAACATAGTGTGATAGAAATTCGAAGACGGGAGGAACAATAATGTGAAGTGGAACGGATATAGCAAGAGCATGTAATAATGATAAACGTACAAATACAGACAACTACTTGAGACCGATTCGACAGATACTAGCAATCTTTCAACACACCTCTAAGAACATGGTGAGTGGTATATAGTTATCAGCGGAGGCGTCCAGTACCTTGGCAATAAATAAGCACTGAATTAATCCGACGCCTTGCCTGCGGCACTGTAGGTTTATTTACTTATTTATTTTATTTATTTTCATTTATTGGTTTTCTTACAGCCATATAATTAATCAATCTTTGAAGAAAAAACAATAATTGATGTACATAGTTTTGGGCCAATTACGCGAAAACACATACATACAATCGATAAAAGAATAAGAAAAACATGTCCAATAGTGGGTTTGTGTGAGTGTGTATTTGTGTGTTTATTTATTTATTTATTTATTTTGTTTTGTGAAAAATTAAAAGCAAAACGATCTTAAAAATTTTCCACTGAATTTAAAAATTTACTTTAACTTACATTAATAGTTTATTGTGTTATAGCGAATAGTACTCTTCCAGTATTATATTGTTCGAGAATATTCACTGTCTATGTAACATAGTTATTTTGTGGATCAATCTTACTGCCAATAAAAATAATAATAAATGGTTACAAATAATGTTTAAATTCCGCAACGGAGGGACCTAATACGTCCCTGTGCGCGGGGTGCCGCGGGCATAAGACAGGATTCATTGGGTGATCCACGAGAAAAGATCGCCCAAAATTAATTTAAAATTAGGTATATTACCTTTGGATGATTGTTATATCTAGGTATGCAGTGTGCACGTGGTGAATATATGGAAATTGATCCCATGATATAGCGGCCAAGAAACGTTAAATTTCCGATAAAGACGAGTGAAAAACGAGGGAACGGGACATGATAATGGTAGATAGTGAAGAAACATCAACTATGATTAGGGGAGTACCCGATAGATTGTGGTTACGGTTGATCAAACGACAATATGGACTGAACTTAGAAATTAAATATTAAAAATTAATTATCGCGCTTGTGAAGCGAATTTAAATCGTCTGAAGCCACTGAGTCCGTCCCAAAACAGGCACAGGGACGGAGACAGAGATGGCAACAGAAGGTGGGGTCAACTGACATATCCAAGAGGAGATATGTTTTTTTTTTTGCCAAACTGAATCTTAGGAACAAAGATTTTGGTTTCAAGGGAAGTAGAATATTGAAAATCCTGGAAACACACGACTTAGGACCTTTGGCTGCTAGGGGGGTTTTAAAATGTCAAGACACAGCAGAATTCAGGCAGTTGGTGTGAACGTCTACGGTGGTGTGAAATCCGCGTCGGTTGTTTTTTTGAGTGAAAGTTACCGTCGACTTAGAGTGTCCCAGTGGTTGAAAATTATAGTTTAATTTCAAGTGAAAGTGGTGTACGGGTAAATATACTCTTCGACATTGTTGGTTGCTCACGTTAAAAGAAAAGGGTTTTAACTCAGAGTACGGGTTTGATTTTATTTTATAAAGGTAATTAATCTGGCATATCGGAACTTCGGAAATCACTATGTTCTATAAAGTTAATTATATTTGTCGTCTTACTAGGTTCACAGAATAATATTCGCAGAATTTCAGGAAACGGTAGAGTTCAAATTTAGTTAAATTTTCGTTTTACTAAGAATAGTATTGGCGGATCTCTGGAAACTAGCTGTGCGTTATAAAGATACCTATTTTATGCTAAACACGCGGGAAGTTGTTAAAAGATAAAGGAGTTGTTACTAACAGATTCGATTTTAAATAAGTCTTATAAAATACCTATCTTTTGCTAAATACGCGAGGTCTAATTTTAATTTGTACATTTGTAAGGCATATAATATTTCGTTATATGAAATGTTTCGATTAGACCGGGTTTATTTTAGTTATCGAAAGAATATTTAGTTTATTTTAATATTTTTTTTTGTTTATGTTTAATAGTAAGAGTCCGTTAAAATTATAGCGAATAAATTCTGGGATTAAAAATACGTCTAGTGAAAAATATATAGCTGATCTCGCGGGGTATCAGGTTCAGCCCATAATAATCTAGATTTTCATTTCGTTTAAAATTATATAGAGTAATTCCGTGAGAATCGGGGTTTATTTACCATTTCACAGATGTATAAATTCCATTATTCTAGTGAATTATATAAAATAATCTCGTGAGAATCGGGACTTATTTACAATTTTACAGATGTATGAAATTTCATTATTCTAAAAAATGATATAAAATAATCTCGTGGGGGTCGGGGTTTATTTACGGTTTTACAGAAGTACAAGTTTCACTATTTTATAAAGTATATAAAATTGTTGTGTAAAACGTTTCATGTGGCCGGGATTATTACGCGCGTTGGGGAAAGTCTATAAGGTAAAAATATATTTAATTTGATTCGGGTTATGTTATATTTTATGAAAGATATTTGCCTCGCGGACTTAAACTATGAAAAAATGTTTCAATTAGTTCTGGTTATACTTTAGGAGTGATGTAAACTTCGCGGTTGTATAATTTGGGTTACTTTGTATTGTACGAAAACGTAAATCTCGCGTATAAAAACGCGTATAAACAAGAACGTATATCATGTATTCAAACATATAAAAACTTCTAGTACATTTTTTCGATAGACCGGGGTTGTATTATACTTATAAAGATGTTGTAGGGCCTCGTTACATTGAAAATATATAAAAACCGCCTGTGGCCGGGTCTTCTTATTTATAAACTATATAAGATTTCGTTACATTTAGTTATATAAAATGCTTTCGTTCGAGAATTCGCGTTTCATTTTAAGCATATATAAATATAGGGTCCCGTTTTTAAACAATGTTAGTGTTTCGTTTAGAATTCGCGCCTTCATTTAATAAATATGAAACATGTAGATTTCAATTAGAACTATTTTAAAATGTTTCGTTTAGAAATTCGCGTCTTGTATTATAAATGTGAAACTTATAATATTCGTTTTGAGCTAAAACGTATGAACATAGAAACACTACAGTTTTGACCGCTATTTTGTTTACTATGCCTAGGACATTCTTGCGGTGTATTAGACTTGATGGTAGGATTTAAACTCTTACTCTGTTTAAAATATACGTGGTGTCTCCGCCTAGATTGGCTTCACGATATACTTTATGAAATTTGTAAGTTCCGCTGTCCTAAAATTATATAAAATTACCTTCGTTTAGATCGGGTTATATCATATTCCTCGTGGAACGCGTAAACCTCGTTGTCCTGAAACTAAATAAGGATGTTTCATCTAGACCGGGTTCATTTTACATTTTAGGAAGAATATAAATCCCGCGTCTTTCACTACATAAAATGGATTCGGTAAGACTGGGGTTGTTTATACTTGTAGAAATTACAGAATCCCGTTATTTTTAAACTATATTAAAATGATAAACTATTAAAATGATTTAAACTATATTAAAATTTGCCGGAGAGTAGATATCGAATATTCGAGATGATAATAAATTCATATTAAGAATAATATTAAGAATAAAAACTAAATCGGCGGACCCTAAAAGTAATATGTATTGACCTTACCAAGATGTAGGCTAGTGGGGTTATATTATAGAAACAATTAATTGTTTAACAACAACAAGTGGACAAGTGGTTGCTTCATGGGTTTGTTAAAACTTATAAATGCATGGAATCCTAGATCCAAAGCTTAATTTTTTATTTATTTATTTATTTATTTATTTGTTTACGCCCATTAGGCTTTTACATAAAGAGTATAAAATAAATTTCAAAAAGCACATACATTAAAAGTTTCAGGAATAGCACCAAATCATGAGTATAAAAATTAAAAATGTAGAGTAGGTAACGAGCAGCAATGCGTATAGGCTTTTACATAAAAAAAAATATATCATAAAATTAGAAAGAACATACTATCCGTTATTTTATTACCTTTACTCCCGTTAATTACATTAATCCCGGTATTTCGGATAAATATAAGAGTATGTAACATCGGAAAATAACGGGTGACGGTTTTTATGAAAAATATCGGTGCGTATAATCATTAGAGTATGATCATTAGAATTAGAGTTTAGTTTCGACGACCCGGGAAAGTACGGATGCGTAAGACGGATGCGTAAGGACTATGTTACAGTATTATTAAGATATATGAATACTTACAATTGTCGAGCTAGAGTCTAATTCCGGTATCTCGAGGGATATAAATTTAAAAAAAAAAGAAAATAATGTCTAGTTTCGGTTTGATTAAGGTATATACACCGTATAGTTGCAGAGGCTGGATACTAAGCCCCAGCTACGGAAACTTATAAGCGCGTAATGGCAGGATCAAAGGTTAGGTCGCGAACTATAGTTAATTAGGGGCCTGTGAATCGTATGCGCGTGCAAGGCAAGTGTTCGCAATCCTTAGGTATAAAGTGAGGTACATAAAGTGAAACTACGATGCACTGGAATGGATATAATCGGCGGCAGATGGGTAAGTCATGTCATCCTCTTTCCGTTTTGAGATTATAACGATATATAAAGGTGGCGCACGATTAAGAAGAATGGTCTAGGGTTCGACACCCCAGACAGAGACGGAAGAAGCGCCGACAGTGAAAGCTAACCCCTGTACCGTAAACTTTACATATGTTTTTCCACAGGTGTTGTTTGCATGTTGGATCCGTACTGACCATAATAGGGGCGAATTAATTTGCCAAATAACCCTTCTCTGCATGTGTGTGAACTTCCAGGGATCGCGCGGCCCGTGTGCTCGACGCCGAACTTAATTATTCATTTCTATTTATTTATTTAATTGATGATTCATTAATTAATTAGGTATTTATTTGTCTATTCATATGCCGCGTCCCAGTTATATATAGTCAGGCGGCGTTTCGATAGCATCATCATCATCACCATCATCAGCAGTGTCCCAGTTATATATTGTCAGGAGACGTTTCAATAGTATCATCATCATCATCTTCATTAGCGGTGTTCCAGTCATATATAGTCAGGAGGCGTTCCGATAGTATCATCACCATCATTAGCAGTGTCCCAGTTGTATATCGTCAGGAGACGTTTCAATAGTATCATCATCATCATCTTCATTAGCGGTGTTCCAGTCACATATAGTCAGGAGGCGTTCTGATAGTATCATCATCATCATTAGCGGTGTTCCAGATATATATCGTCGGGAGGCGTTGCGATAGTATCATCATCATCATCATCATCATCATTAGCGGTGGTTCAGCTATATATCGTCAGGAGGCGTTTCGATAGTATCATCAACATCATCATCATAGCAGTGTCCCAGTTATATATCGTCAGGAGGTGTTTCAATAGTATCATCATCATCATCATCATCATTAGCAGTGTCCCAGTTATATATTGTCAGGGGGCGTTTCGATAGCATCATCATCATCATCATCATCATCATTAGCGGTGTTTCAGCTATATATCGTCAGGAGTCGTTATGATAGTATCATCATCATCATTAGCGGTGTTTCGGCTATATATAGTCAGGAGACGTTACGATAGTATCATCATCATCATCATCATCACTAGCGGTGGTTCAGCTATATATCGTCAGGAGGCGTTTCGATAGTATCATCAACATCATCATCATTAGCAGTGTCCCAGTTATATATCGTCAGGAGACGTTCCAATAGTATCATCATCATCATCATCATTAGCGGTGTCCCAGTCATATATAGTCAGGAGGCGTTCCGATAGTATCATCATCATCATTAGCGGTGTCTCAGATATATATCGTCAGGAAACGTTACGATAGTATCATCATCATCATCATCATCACTAGCGGTGGTTCAGATAAATATCATCAGGTGACGTTTCGATAGTGACAACATCATCTTCATCAGTGATGGCAGGGTTCCAGTTACACATCAGTCGGAGAAAATTAGGCAGATCCCATCATCATCGATGGCAGGATTCTAGCTGTACACCATTTGGAGAAAATACACCGACATCCCTGGCCAGGGGCTAGGCATATCCCTACTGTCCAGATCCACCTTTCCATCTACTAATACGAGGGGTCATGGCCTCGTGAAACCACATGGCAACCAACCATTACAAGTATTTATTTATGTATTGTATATGTAAGTATATGTATGTATATTATATTTTATTAGTATGTATCTATTCGTACGTAGTGTATGAGGGGGCTCTTCACGGGTGGCACAACACCCGTGCGGATGTCTTCCCTCGTCTGGAATGGATTGAACGTATTGATGCATACCAGATTATAATAAGTACTACCTGGGAGGGTGATTGCAGTCACTGTAGTGTCGCGAATGGCCAATGGGCTGTAGTTGCTCACAGGCGAGGGTTGGGGAGCCTAGGAAACTCCCCCTCCCCACTCGCATATTTTTGACTTGACAGGTGGCCCGGGACCATCTTTACAGTAGCTTCAGTATATATACCGTAGTTTAACTTAGTTTAACCTGGAGGAGTTGGAATTCGGGGGGCAAACTGGCTCTGAGCCCGGACGCCAGACACTGACGCGAGGGATGGTGCGGTACTTTGCACAGAAGAGGCCCAACATGAAAAGGCGCATCCAGGCTCAGGTCAACGTATCCGGAACTCGTGTCGGGAGAAGGAAGATGGAATCAGTCACCGATGAGCCTTTGGGTATGGAGGGGCCGAATTTAAAGCAACCACATTTTCCGCGTACTCATACATTTACACATACCTTCTACAAACCCCTTATCCATTAGAACCCAACGTACCACTGGAATGAGACATAGGGCCAGATACAGGTGACGTAACTTAGGCCGGCTAGTAAATAAACGTAACAATGTAATTGATATAAAGATAATGCAGAGTAAATATAAAAGATCGTAAGGAATAAGCACAGCGAGATAACGGCGGAAGATAAAATTATTAATCAGCGAGGGCGTCGAAGACGGAATCATCCATAGGAGCGGCTACGAAGGACTCGAGGGCTTTCAGGGGATCTATGTACTCTATATGTGCATGCGCATGTGATAACGGCACGTTACTAACCTTTCCAGTGGATGGCGGTCGATCCCATACAGGTAGGACAATGGGGGATCGAGCGGATAGGGCGTGGGAGCAGAGGATCCCGCACTCTGGAAGCGCAGCTACACCAGATGCAGTGGTTTCAGTCCGTAGGAATGATAGGTAAATAATAAGGGCCACGGAACATAGTATGTTTAGCAATTGCACCGTAGGGCGTAATTGACGTGTTAGGTAGTTTCGTTTGCGTTTTCCACGAACATTCACGAACTTCATACCCCAGTATTTAATTTAAGTTTAGATTGCGTCAGGGTTACCACAAAACCAATTCATCCCCTATAGTTCGAAACAAAAAATTACACAACGTGAACTGGGGAGGTCTTGAATAAAGCGAGGGTGTTTGGAAATACTACGTTAAAAACCGTAGAGCCTTCACCCGACGTAGATAGATAGCTTGTTTGCCTCTAACAAGGCGTAAACTCAGTTAGGAGTAGGATCGAGCTGAAAGGCGAAGAAGAGGAGTCATCACATTGTGTATACCTACTTCTTTCTTTATTATATATAGAAAGAAGTATATAAAACAATATGTAAAAGCCTATGATGTGCGTAAACAAATAAATTATAAAATATTTCTTTATACATATAAGCACAAGTAGCGGTTTTACTTTCCCCGAAACTATATTCCTTCGAACTCCTTTAAATTTTAAAAATTAACGTCATAAAAATAGCCAACGGTTGAGCCGTCGAGAAGCGTCGCGTTGAACCGTAGACAGTTGACCATCGTCCCGATGTTTAGATAGAACGTCCGCGACGTCCGCGTAACGAAGTTGACGCGTCAACTAGTTGACGAATTTAACTAGTTGATCGTCTCGTCGATGGATGGACGTGGACGGTCTCGTTTCGTCGACGGTAAATACGTCGACGACCCATCCCTACTGAGCAGTCCGAAGTATACCGAGATTTTGAAGGGCGTCGTTTCGGCTGTTTGTATGAAGATGTAATACTGTATGTTTACTATACTGTGTAAGAGGGGTGCGTAAGAAACGTTGACAACCTGACATAAACCATAAATACATACTGATAGCCTTATTCCAAATGGTAGAATAATAAATGAGAAATTTTACAATTTTAATAATGAATAATATAATGTTAGGCTTTGACGTATTAAGGGGTTACGTGTAGTCAGAGGCACAAAAAAATAAATATTTTCAATTTTTTTTTTGAACGGTTGTTTAATGTTTTGATTCAATACATAATACCAACGTTTTACATTATACTAGCTGTACCCGCGCGGCTTCGCACGCGTAGATTTTTAGTACACTGTTTGGATCGTCATAGAACTTTCACGAACCTTCTAGAACATTCTCCTTCCAGTACTTTCAAGAAATTTATTGAATGTACAGAAACCTTCTAGACACACCGACACATTCCGCAACTCAGTTTTGAACCTTATAGAACTTTCGGGAATTTTCTAGAACCTTCTCCTTCTAGAACTTTTTAGAGCAGGTTTTTCCGGAACCTTCTAGACTCACCGACACAGTCAGCGTGCCTATTTTGAAACAATCTGAAGTATTTGCGGCCTTCCCATAACAAAACAATGTGCTAGAAAGCACATTTTCGTCACCCACTCCCACCCACGCACAGTCACCCCCACCAAACTCGCATATTTTCGATGTGACAACAAGGGCTATTCACCACTATAACTACCGGTGGGTGGTTGTAGCTGGTTGTGGAGAAAACTTGGCGGGTTGGGAAACACGGGTTTCTGTATTATATATATTATATATTATATAATATAGATATAATATATAGATATATAGATATTAATTGTAAGTAACTATACCGAAAATTTAGATATTTGAGTCGGAAAGCGACGAGATAACGAACAAATTTACTGGTGTATTATTTTTTATTTTCGTAATTTCTTTTATGTCAAACTAAATATGAAATAGTGAGTAAAAGTACATAATAACTCAAATAATCAACAAAAAACGAACATAATTAGGCTAAAAACTTAATGAAAACTTGAAAATACAACAGCAAACATATTTTTTTACAAATTGTAGATAGTAGTTTTACGATAAATGTACAGGCTGTACCAGAGCTAGCAGCAAAAACTTGGCCGGTAGATTCCTGACTATGTTATGAGTCTAAAATGTTCAAGCAACCGTGACCTAATATCAATAGTTATGGAGATTTTTATTTTCGTAACTTCATTTAAGTCAAACTAAATATGAAATAGTAAGTAAAAGTATATTATAACACAAAAAATCAACAATAAAACCAATACAGGTAGACCAAAAACTAACTAAATGAACATTTAATAGTACAACAGCAAACTTCACTATTTTTTTACAATTGTAGATAGTAGTTTTATACGAGATATTGTTCAAATATAAGAGCTAGATGGGAACGAAGTAGTCGTATTTAACCCAGTTTATAAGGAAAAATTGTGATTGGTTAGAAAATGAATTAAGCTGGCCCGAAGGAATCATCTCTGAAGCTGTGAATGTTGAACAGGAATTACAAATTACGGTTTCGACCGAGTTACCGACCGGGTTATGAGGCCATAAAATAAAGTTTAGCCATTATTTATAGTTAAATCTAAAGAGAAAAATACGAATCAAAATTATAAAATATGTTTTAAAAAATATTAACAATTAATTTATATGAATAATTTTATAACCATATTCACATTGGCATCAGGCTGCAATTATTTTAGTTTTTGCAGCAATTTTGGGTCGATTTGTAATTTTTGGTAATTTTTTGGTCGATCGATTGGTAATTTTGGCGCGCTAAAGATACGGTTCTAATTTATAAACTTCGATTTCTTTACAACGCTTAAGACTTTTCATTTAAAAAACATTCCACGCAACATAACCTTTTCCTGTCACAGCTACGACATCACATAATAGAGAGATACTGAGAGCATAGAACAGAGAATATAAACTGAGAGCGCCACACACGCAAAAATTTGTCAGCCGCTGCCGCACAGACAAAAAGTATAGAATTTCAATTCTTCTGCGGTCACCTGAACAGGTCTGGAAACCTCCACACGCGAACACCACACACGCTGCGGTACGTCCCTAGAGGTCGACCGAACAGACGTACCTCTACGGTCTACCGGAGCGTGTATGGCAGCCTTTACTGAGTTGACGCAAGGAATTCTGTTGAGTTACCCATGCTTACTACAGTGAGATAGGGATGGGCGTTGAATAGACGGACTAGTTGAAATCAACCGTTGACGTTGCTTCGACACGTCGACGGTTTACGTTTATCGCATGGACTAGTTGAATTCGTAGACGGTGGACGGCGGACGCCGTGGACGGTGCACGATTCGAAATTTAACATAGTGCAAAGCAACGAGCGAAAGCGAGACAAAACGTCTCCGTTTATTTCTCTCTCATCTCTCGCTGTCGACTTGTAGACGCCATGGACGTCATAGACGGCTCGACGGGTAATTTCATTTCAACTCTAAAGTACACGGCCATAGGGTGTAGATCTGTGTACACGAACTATAACAGAGACTTGAAATTTGAATGCATGCGTACGGTGAGATAGGCTTAATAAGCTATTATATATTATTTTTTACTTGATTTGTGCGATGTGCACGTGCGACGTTTCGGTGAATTCTCAATTTTGCGCTGTATAAAATAAGACATTTCTGTTTAATTAATTTATTTTTTATTGAACTAATATTTTACTGCTTACACCTGATATTGTTGTGTATACCTACTTCTTTCTTTATTATATATAGAAAGAAGTATATAAAACAATATGTAAAAGCCTATGATGTGCGTAAACAAATAAATTATAAAATATTTCTTTATACATATAAGCACAAGTAGCGGTTTTACTTTCCCCGAAACAATATTCCTTCGAACTTCTTTAAATTTTAAAAATTAACGTAATAAAAATAACCAACGGTTGAGCCGTCGAGCAGCGTCGCGCCGAATCGTAGACAGTTGACTATCGTCCCGATATTTAGATAAACGTCCGCGACGTCCGCGTAACGAAGTTGACACGTCAACTAGTTGACGAATTCAACTAGTTGATCGTCTCGTCGATGAACGGACGTGGACGGTCTCGTTTCGTCGACGGTAAATACGTCGACGACCCATCCCTAGTACTGACGCTCCGCGGAATGTTGCAGTGAGCTCGCTCGGGTACCGTGCGCATGACAACGTTGCCACGGCACGTAGAAATGCCGCGCTATGTTGTGCGCGACGTCGCGGAACAGTGCACAACGTTGCAACGTCACGTAGACTCTATGCCGCGCGTGCTGTTGAGGGACAATTTGTCCCCTAGTGAATACATGGCTTTAGATCTACAGGTACCTACATATCGTCCTATAATATTAAAGGAACAATATTTTTTACTGAATTAAGTGAGAAAAGATTGTCATCAAACCATTCTTTGATTGCATTTATATTGTGATTAGCTGCAATAGTATCATTGCGTGTTTAGTTCTAAAGAATTATTGCAATGTCATTAGCAAATGCTTTCTTTTTCTCACGTAATTTAAACACTTGGTTTACATAAATTAAAAATAAGATGGATCTGATAATATTCCCCTGTGGGATTACAAAATCCAGATTAAATTTCATAGGTAAATGATTTAATTCGATATGTGAATATCTTGTTTGATTCTCGTTCACTTATACACTGTGATGTAGATCTGGGAATAATCCAAGATGATGGTCCCGTTGTTCATACAATGAAAATAAGTATTTCACTATATAATTTAACGTCCTGTTAATTTAATCTACCTAAAATAATCGTAATCTAAATTAAACAAACCAAACCTAATAACCTAACTTAACCAAACCTAATAACCTAACCTAACCTAACCTCATATATTGTCTATGAGATGTCAAAATATGCAGTGCATTTTTCGGAAATTTAAAGTGTAATATCTTATTTAATACTTACTATTTAAACGTAAATTATCTTTCATTTTGTTATTAGTACATTCAATAATATAGTGAAATACTCATTTTCGTTGTATATGCAATGGGACCATTATCTTGGATTTAGCCTAGATCTGTAATCGCTTTATGTTACGTGTATTTTTGTTTTCTTCAAAAAAGTACCTAGTATTGATAGGAATATCCTCAAGTAATTTAAGAATAAAATAAAAACAAAAAGGTCAATAATTGCACATTCTAAGAATCATTAGAATAAATAATTAATAACTACAAAATAATATGTAATAATTAAATTAGTTTGACATGACTTTTATTTTTTTGCCTCGCCTCAAGTAATTTGCCTACAGACTAGAACTGTTAGAAACTGTTAGAACTGTTAGAAAAAGTTAGAACTGATAAGATGATTCAGTAATGAAGCTGAAACTTGAGAGGTTCATGTACCTACTGGATGTTATTTTTGAGTATAATTAGAAACAGCATGAACTCTGCTATATGTTTCATCTGTAACAAAGTGGCTCACTACTTTGTCCCTAAAAAGAAAATATATGCTTGAAAATGTACATTACGCTCAACTGAATTTATTATTAGTTTATTTATTCGATAATGACAAAAATTATAACCTAAAAATATAAGTACCCAATCATTTGATGAGTTTAATCGACTGTCTTTTGAATTATAAGATGATCCAGAATATCGTGTAAGTGTTCGCGATTTAAATTTTAAAAATACTAATCATTGAATATCAAAGCACAGAGTCCAGAAGTGTGACAGTTCGAGAGACAGAACGCTATCGCCAGAGAATAGAGAATATGCTATCGCTCAAAGAGTAAAAATTAGAAATACTATCACTTTCTAGTGACTTTGGACTAGACTAATGTAGAATGAGACACAAAACGCAAAAGAAATTTTGAAAAGCAAAGTCCATGCGCCATTAGAATCTTGTTATAATATAATGAAAAGTTGGTGCAGCTGAAACTTTCAACACTTCAGCATAACTATTTTAATAATATCCGGTAGGTATACCGGTATATAATGTGGATATGCAGAGAAGAAATGAATAACGCAGTAAGAA
>JADDOH010014878.1:0-19795 GCA_016648135.1 Agrypnia vestita | reverse complement strand
ACTCGAAAAATGAAGCCCGATATTTTAGTTGCTTTGGATGTAACATGGTCGATGTGTCTGTCGAAAAGTAATTTGGAGTCTAGTACAATCCCAAGGTCTCTGATTTCGGATGTCTTGGAAAGGGGTTGATTTTTGAGAGAGTAGGGGAAGTTTATGAGTCTCTTATTTCTGGTAAACTGAATCATGGAGCATTTGTTAGTGTTTAGTTGAAGGTTGTGATGGGTGCAGTAGGCGTCAAGGCAGTTTAAGTCGTCTTGTAGTTTCATTCGCTGCTGTATGCACGAGTCTGTCTCTATCCATTCTGGCTACGTGATCCCGCCAGAATCTCCTTCTGGATCTACTACAACGTGCTATGTCCTCTGTTTCGCAACTTTTAGTTAGTAATTAGTTAGTAATTTATGCACATCAAACATAATGATTTCGTTGTCTGTCTGTCTGTCTGTCCCCGTAACTTCGTGTAACGTCCGTAATTTCGTTCGAATTCACGGCTAAAAAAAACGAAATTAAACGGCCGGAGATGGGGCTTGAAACCCGAACTGGCCGTTCAACGCATGTTGCTACGGCCGCCAAAAAGATGCTATGAATATATACTAGGACTTGGCAAAGACGCGAACCAATATTCCGTCAATTTTGACGGGTTGCAGTTAGTAAATAAATAAACAAATAATAAAATGACTGAAATAATGTAATATAATATGAATAAGATTTTGAATATTGAGGTAATGCGGATTGAAAAAATATGGGTAGAGACAAAATTGTTGCTCTCACCCAAACAAATAAAAATTCCTTTAATAATTACCGTATTTTTTACTATTTTTTAAATATAGGGTGGGGCGAAGCAACTGGCTTATTTGAATTGGGCGCTTTAAAGCGATGGTTGTTCTGAAGTAGGAGGTGGGGTTGGGTACATTCGAGAGGGCGGGACATAAAGTTGTAGCTCCGTTTGGTTTATTCAGCATCATGGAGTGGACGATTGTGGAATGCGCGTTCGCTGTCAAGACATACTTTTTTGACTTTTTTGATTGTAGCTCAATCACTTCCCAGGGCGATTCATCTCCTTGATAGGCAACCTGCACTGGCCAGCACTATTGCCTGATTAAGCGTCCTGCGACTACTCTTATATTGCTATCTAAAATCACTTGTTTACAAAAATCGTCCTAGGATTCTGTTGTCAATTTAATAATATTCGAATGTACTTACTTTGCATTTCGTAAGGTGATCACTTAAACCAACTAAACAGATTATCTCAAAAATTCTTCTTCTTCTTCTTCATCAGCCTTCGTCTCTCCACTGCTAGATATAGGCCTATTCCTTCCTTTTCCATCCTTCCTTGTTGTGTGCTAATTGTAGCCATTTCTTTCCCTCCACAGCGGCTATATCATCGGACCATCTCTTTTGAGGTCTTCCGATGCCCATTTTATTCTCCCAAGGTTTTCCCAATGATTTCAGAACTCTGGGAGGCCATTTTGTAGCATCCTGCCTTGCAACATGTCCTACCTATTGCCATTTTAGCCTCGCTACACGATCCATGATATCCACTACTCTAGTTCTACGCCTAATTTTGTCATTTCTAATTCTATCTCTTAGGCTTACTCCAAGCATGGATCTCTCCATGGATCGTTGCGTGCATTTGACATTTGAGCTTTTCTACACTTTTCTTTGTAAAGGCCATAGTTTCACTGGAAGTATGCATGATTCAAAGGCTTTTCTTTTTAGGTTTATTGGGATCTCTTTGTTCTCGAAGATATATTTGAGCTCATTCCTATACGTCTTGGCAATTCTGCTGTTTGGTTATCTTTGTTCATTTTTATCTTGTGTCCTAGGTATATATATATTCATCTACTATTTCAATATTACTATCATTGATAGTGATGACTTTGTTCCCTGGACTCAATATTTTTGTTTTCTTTATATTCATCTCAATATTTTTTTTTTTAAATAATGTTTTTGCTATGTGACGCAAAATTGCTCTGAAGACTGCGGCCGTCGTCCTGAAGATGTACCTGCGCCAGCGCAGCAGATAGGCCCGGCTGCAATAGAGATTTATGATATACGATGCTTCCAGCGCGGCGTAGGTACCCAGCAACGGAATCAAACGCCCATCAGAACGAACAAATCCATTCCGTGTCCCTCTCCGAGCCGACTATGTAGAAAGTGTTAATAGACTGGAAGAAACAAAATATGATAATGGCACTTACACACATAACTTGTAAATACTTTCACGAGTCGTGGCTGCGGGTCAAACGAAAACACTAGAAATTAATTAGCGATTTATTAATTAACAATTGATTAATTATTAAATGGACATAGTCACTTAGCACGATATAAATTAATAAATACCTTATTCTTGAATTCACACCGTTTCGCAATTTATCGCTAGACTATGAACTATTTATTATCGATGGGTAATGGTGATAGTGTTTTAACCGGTAACACATTAAACGTTCGTTATATCTCAGGTACCAATCATCGAAACAATCAGATACAAATAACCGGTTAAAATAACGGTTTGACAATCGCCACTGGGAAACACTTTATTTATCACTTGTTAGAATATTTTACCTAATTCTCACACATAGGTACTTTGCCACTTGAGTACTTCGCTCGATTATTTCGCTTTATTTCTGTCGCTCCGATTATCTCACTACTGGCCACACAATTATTATTTCTTTTAATTATTATTTCTGTCTTAATAATAATTTCATGACAATATCATCTAATGTCTGTATCTAAATAATAATATTCTCACTAACCAATATTAACCATTAATATTCTCACGGGATCATGGCTGTGGGAGACAAATGAAACACTAAAAACAATTTAAACATTAATTTACTTCGCAAGGTCACTGGATACGAAATTTATCGGAGCACTGTTCTTTAATTAATAGACAATAAATATGTATGATAATGAAAATTATAAATAAACCTATTATTGTTTTTTTTTAATTTACATACTGTGTTATTTAAAAAAAATATATTGTTATAGGTATATGTATATTACCATAAGGACGTTGACGATAATAAATAAAATATAACAATTAAATAAAAAATATTACGATGAAAATAAATAAAAAATTAGACACGTCAATCGCACCGTTTAGTACGCCAGCGCCCACGGACCGTAATCGCATTAAACGTTCAAACCCCTCCACACAATATTCCCGAGCGGCATCGAAGGGCGATCACTTTTCATCGGCCGAAGATCGTGCTTTTTGCAGAAAGCGTTCCTCTTCTAGACCCGCTGCCCGCCTGGGCGAGCGGCCTATCCGAGCGGGCGCGCGCGCTCGCCGTCCCGCTATAAACGAGGGGCGCGCCGCGCCGGGCCCGCGCGCTCGGACGGCGCGCTCGGCGACGCGCGGCGGATCGCGCGTGCGTCGTGTCGCCATTGTCTGCGCGGCCGCCGGACGTACCGAGAACAATGCGCCTCCCGCCGCCCACGCACGCGGCTTATCCCCGGCCGGGCTCATCTCAAACTTTCATGCATTAAACATGCCTTCGCGAGCCAGCACCAAATACCCTCTTTACGATGCGAGTCGAGGGACCGCGTTCGACGGCGTCAGCGCTCCAATGGAGCAGTTGCAGCATGCGATAATGACCCAGAATTATAATTGTATAAAGTCCTTTTTTCGTAATCACCGCGCGCGGGCCGCTGCGATTTTGGTTGGTCGGACTGCTACCCGATGTGTTCTGCGCCTATCGCTAGCCAGGATTCAATTTTTAAAAATCTGCCCAGTGACAGTTGAAAAGCGTGTCAAGTGTCGTTTTTCGGTGAGAACTGACATTCCTCTTCGTGTGTGTTCAACATCAGTTCAATTTAGCCTTCCGAAAGAGACACACAAACTGTTCTGGATTCGACGAAGCCAGGAGAATCTCGATTGAAGCGGCACCCGCCTTACCAGGAAACCGCAAGTACAATTTGTCCACTGTGTCGTTTACTATCAATCATTATTCGGCGGCGATTGGAAAGGAAAATCTTTCTTTCTTATATCCGACCCGCGTGCGATGGTGGCAAGACGTTCGTCATCGTACAGTCCTAGTCCTTGTTTTGTCCTTCCCTATTAGGGAGTATATCCTTTACCCCGACGTCCCTTCACTGTCCTCCTTCCTTTATTATAAATTATCAAAGAAAGAAAAGAAAAGCATAATATACAAGTAAAAATTAATCAGTAAGGTAACATATATCATAGAAATAGAAAGTTCATTTAAAATAAAACAATAGATCATGGTAAAAGAGTGAATATAGAATTCGGGTGGGAAAGAGGAGGAGTGAGAAGACGTCTGGAGAAAGAACGCTCTTTACACGACGTGACACGGAGATGGCCTTTAGAGTAAAAAATTATCAACCTGGCGACATATGAGTAGGACTGATATGGGAGCTTTCGCTCATAAAACGGTCCTGGGAATGCGGTGGGCGTCCATTCACTGTCCTCCTTCCTTGTTCTTATATTGTATTTTTTAGATTGTAGATGTTCCTTTATTGTACTTTTATAAAACCCCTTTTAAGAAATAAAGACTTTTTCGCACGGGACATTGAAAGTTTTGCGCGACCGACTCGCCTGGTCTTGGTTCTTGTATTGCTGGGACGACAGGCCAGGCGGAGAGGACGCTTTAGCATAAAATAATGCCAACCAGGCGGCGAATGTGTTGGGCCGATATGGACGTTTCGGCGCATAAAACAGCCCAAGTTATGTGGTGGGTCACCTTCAATGTCCTCTTTCCAGGACTGGCTGAGAATGGGTGGTTGTGACAAGTCTAGAACATCCTCCATCCAACGGCGTCCTGGTTAGTAACGAAACGAACTTCGGATGTTTCAGGGATTTCGTCAGGGTGTGGGTGTCTCGTTGGGAGATTCTGCGGGGATCATAATTTTGCTATTTATTAGTTGCTAACTCTAAGTGTTGCAGAAGGTAGACACCTGCCCACTGCCTGGTATTGCTCCCGTATCTGTAGTTGCGTATCTGCCGGTCCTGACTTTCTGTTTTTATTTGTGTGTCGTCTATTTTTTCTGCCCCGCGATGGGGACGGTTTTATTATTCTTCTTTTTCATGGCGCCTTGTCTTTTCAACTTCTAACAGAAGCCATCCACTGCCGCCACTGTGGGATGTGTCCTTGTGTTTTTATAACGAAATTTGGTCTATTTGTAAATGGTTTTGTTCATGCGGCCGCACCGCCTCGCAACGGTTTATACGACTTGCGCGGGGTGACGCGGCCAGCATGCTAGTTAAAAAAAATGTCAACCTGGAGACGATTGAGTAGGACTGATATGGAAGCTTTTGCTCTTAGAACAGTCCTGGGTAAGCGGTGAATACCATTCACTGTCTTCCTTCCCAGAATCAAATGGTGCTTGATCACCACGCGATGCAGCTGGTGTCGGGAGATTCGGAGCAAATTACATGATCTGGGGCTCGCATTGTCACCTTGGTGCACCCGCACTCATGTGGCTTAGACTCTGGAACACATCCTCTGGGCTTGCGAGTTTATGACGTTAGACTATGATTGCAGGAGTGGGGGGAATGAGGTACGGGTCCGTACGGAACAGTGACCTCATCAAGAACGATAGGAACCTCGGACTCTTCCGTGAATTCGCCAGGACATAGGTTTCGCGCTGGGTGATTTCGCGCTGCTCCGTGGGTGATTTCTCTGTAGACTGTGAATCCATGGTACTCAGAATTTGAGTGTAATCCTTGTTTTGTCCTTCTCTATTAGAGAGTATGTAAAAAAAAAGTGTGAAAAAGTTAACATTCGTTGGGCGTTAAAATACCTAAACTTATTAGTTTTGATTAATATTTTAATTCCATTTCGTAAAATATAGTATTATCAACACCATAAATCTTCTCCATTGTCGTGTTTATGTGTTATATCGTACCTGTGAAGTGACTCCGACATTTTATTGACAATACCGGACTTTCACAATAAGCACAAAACATCACACCTACCAATCAAGATCGTTCCATGGCCTCCAGCTGCAGTAACCAAGCAAAATATTAAATTAAGTAAATATTGCAGTTTCCACAGTTGTGAGATCTGCCGCTAGATTTGTGATCTGTGCGTAGGTTTGATAATCCCGGTCGCATCTCCTCTCGCGTTTTATGATGATACTCCCATCCGCCCGGGGCTGCGTCCCTCTCTTTCCCCCGCACAAGCTTTCCGCGAATAAGAGAGCCAGCGAAAGGACGACTCAATGCTTGAATAATTTTGTACATAATATTATCGACCATTGCAGGTGCATCTCTGTTCTAGCCACGAAAGAAGCCGCTCAACTTATTAAAGCCGCTTCCTCAACATGACTTTGCATACAATTTTTCTTTGCGTTAACAAAGATTAATATATTATTACTTCTTCTTATTCGTTTAACGGACGTTGACTATCATGTTGGTTATGCGGACTTTGTTTACTGCGGCCCGGAATAGCTCCACAGTAGACTGACCAAACAATGCAAAATCTCGTACTTCTCTGTATGCATGTCCCAGATATTGAAGTTTGCGGATTTTTATTGTTTTAATAACTTATATTTCTTTATTCATCCGAACCATAACATCTTCATTCATAACGCTGTCCATACAGCTTATTTTAAGGAACTGTAACTAGGATAAAATAATATAATATAACTAGAATTAAATAGAGATGATTTGGTTATGTGGAACATAAAAGCGAAGAGAGGAAAGTAAAGAAAATATGTGAGGGAGCAGAGAGCGTTAACGGCATGACCCTGTTAAATGCTTTAACAATCTAACAGCATACATAAGAGAAGATGTTTAATGTGGTCGAAGCAAAAGTGGTGTGCCAGAATAAAAGAGTATGGCGTTCTATTCTGTCTGCATGCAGCATGATGGATTGTTAGTTATAAAACAAATCAAAATCTTCGTCGGAAATCAAGACGCAACCTATTTAAAACACAGTACGCAGTGCCTTGATTAAATAGCTGAAATCAGAAATTTAGAATAAGATTTACATTTTTTTGTGTTTATTTTAAAATAATAATATCTTTTATTTTGATTTATTCAAGTAAAAAAATAGCCAACTATGTAGAAAGGGTTGAAAAAAACCACACCAAAAATAAAATATTTTTTAAACAGGTTTTTTTAATAAAAATTGTAAGTAACTGACAGAATTTGCAATAATCCAATCACATAAGATCCACAAAGTGGAGCAATTTTCTTCATTTTTAAAACATCTTAGATATTGTAATTTATTAATTGATTAAATAATTTAACCCGAAGAATAAGTTTTAATATAGTATCCGTCCATACAAAATGTTATACAAAACGCTAGAGAAGAAACCGCAAGACGATCACCTTAAATAAATTCGAGTTATTTGAAGCGATAAGTGACGGATGGTAGCATAATTAATTTTGTCAAGGATTTTCCTCGATAAGAAATACTTGTTAGCAATTAAAGTTTTATTAAAATCAAAGTCACTGGACACAAACTGTATCTGAATCAGTATGCTGCAATTCGCTCCGCTAGAAAGCTGCACTACTTTCTGGTAAAGCGTCGCCTATGCTTCGCTTTGTTGTACATCGCACAAATTTCAGTTCGCTATTTTTTGGCTAACTGCCAAAAACACAATTACCTCGTAAGCGCGGCTGCAGCACAATTTATAAGAAATTTATTTTATTGATCCTTCTGGTATATATTCGCGTATTCAACCGGCTTCCATATCCTTCAAATACATTCTAAGACGTCCAGACTGTTCGGAAACCTTTGATTACATGTGGTTGTTCTCAAATTTGGAATCTCGCAACAATTTTTCCCTCGGAAAATCAATTAGTTTCTTATATTTTTCTTCTCTTTCATCCCCTTTATCCTAATCAGGTCGAAGGTCCATCACTTGGAAAGCACTATTCAACAGTTTTCTGTCCTGCGCTGTATCGATTACTTCAGGTTGGTAATTAAATATTTATTTGCAGAGTTTCTCTATTTGTATTTACCGTATTCTCCTGGGTCGTTCTAGAGGCTTTTTTCTCATGTTTGTCCATGTGGAGGATATGTCCAAATAAACCCAGAGGAGATTTTTCTATTTAGACTAGCAGCGGGTTCGCCCCAAAATCCTTTCGGATGAAATCATTCTTGATTTATCCAGTCAATACTTATTGTTGACCAATTTATCTCCGCCAGAATCCAAAAAATAGTATACGCCGAAATATATTATACTTACCTATAAAACTCAATGTCTTTCTATCTGTTTATTCTCTATACAAATCTATACCGTTTGACCGATCTGAACCAAATTTTGTATACTTATTCTTTGAGACCCGGCGGGTAAAAAAGGCGACATTTTCCCCTCCCCCTCCCCTGATGTATTTTCTATATAAATCTGTATCAGAAATTGACATATCTGACTCAATTTCTGCAAACTTATTCTTTAGGACCCTCCGAAAAACATTGGGTACATTTTCCTCCTCCACCTTCATCCCACCACCTCGCTATGATATATTTTTCATACAAATCTGTACCATTTGATTGATCTGGCCCAAATTTTGAATACTTATTTTTTAGGACACGCCGGGTAACAAAGGTGACATTTTCCCCCTCTTCCTTTCCCCCTCTTCCTTTCTCCTTCTTCCTTTCCCCCTCCTCCTGATTTATTTTATACAACTTTGACTGATTTGAACCAAATTTTTCATACTTTTTCTTTAGGACCCGGCGAGTAATATAAGCTATTTCTTCCCTCCTCTTTTACCCCACCAACTCCCGCGAAATATTTAAAATGCAAATCTACACCATTTTCCAGATCTGAACCAAATTTTTCATACTTTTTCTTTAGGACCCGGCGGGTAACATAAGCTATTTCCTCCCTCCTCTTTTACCCCACCCACTCCCACGAAATATTTTAAATGCAAATCTCCACCATTTTCCAGATCTGACCCAAATTTTGCATACGTATTATTAAGGTCCCGACTGAATACATAGGCCACAATTCTCCCCTGGACATCCCATCTATCCCAGCCTTGATTAAATGGAAACATTGTTTTTATTACAGACAACAGAGCGTTTGTGCCCCCCCCCCAAAATCTTATTTTTAATAAATCCTTAGCCCGGGCATTGCCGGGTATGAACAGCTAGTATATAATAACAGTGTGTCATTTTTGACGGGTTATAACAAGTATTTTATTAATTCTTACGGCGGTTACTTTGTGGTGCAAAATGTCTATTTAAATTAACTCTAAACATTGCACTATAAACACCTTGAGTTATTTTAGCATACATTAGTTTTGAGAGGAGCAGGCCCTTTCGACTTCAGTTACATTAAATATTTAAGACAAAATCTTCGATAACAGAAATGCGTAAATCCATAAAAGATATTATATTAATCGATGTGGCTATTACTTGTGTTTACTTTAATTTGCACAAAGCTAAACTTCGTACCGCATATATAAATTAAAACAATTAATATACAGGGTTATTTGAAAAACATTAATAACCTCGCTGGACTATATTCCTGCTTTGATTATGAGTAGAAAATGTTATGGAGTTATGCAATATCAAAGTTAGCATTTTTTTTCAATATTTCTGACTTAATTTTTAGACAACGTTGAACTTAAGCATCTTAATATCAATTACGAAAAATTCATTATTTTCAATACATGTTAAAAACCCTGCAAAAAATAATATTAAGGTTTTTATTATTTTATTTGACTTATATTTATAAAGGGAATAAATTTTTCATATTCGATATAAGTTACCGTAATTATAGTCCAACGTCTTACAAAAAATACGTAAAAAATATTGAAAAAAAATGCAAACTTAGATGTCCCCATAACTATTGGTCATGCTGTTAAGTTGGTCATGGTTGCTCGAACATTTTCGACTCGTAATTGAAGCACTAATATAGTCCTGTGAGGTTATTAATGTTTTACAAACAACCCTGTATAATATAATATAATTAATTTCCGTATAAAGTCTTTCGGAATTAAATAGTGTACGATAATTCCGTATAATCGAATGGTCACGGTTTTATCACTGGAGGCATTATTAAACGCACAAAAGAGGCGTAAGACAAGCAAATAAGCCATTTAGAACAGGAAACCACCTAGGGTTTAATACACTATGCTCTTAAACTTGCCAACATCTTACACCAATAAAGCAATTTTCCGCTTTTGTGTCTTTACTATCTGCAACCCATCAAAATTACGGAACATTGGTTCGCATCTTTGCTAAGCCCTAGTATATATTTATAACATCTTTTTGGCGCTTTACGGAAAGGCGGCCGCAGCAACACGCCTGAAACGGCCGGTTTGGGTTTGGGGTCCCGGGGTTCAAGCCCCATCTCCGGCCGTTTAATTTGTTTTTTTACTCCCTTTCTTTTAACGAAAAAACTTTGGATCGATTTTTAACCCTTTTCCCGTGATCCATTCGAGCTGAAACTTTGCAGGCAAACTCGTGGCGACGATGAAAATGATGTAACAAATTTTTGTTTAAAAAATTTAATAATTCTAGTATAATTTTGGAGTTTTCGAAACTTTAACGATTTACATATTGTTTAATTTTAGAGCCCGACGCGTGGAGTAGGCGCGAAACCTGTTTCAATCAAAAAGGGAGTATAATAAAAACTTGGTTTTTATGGGTTAGTTTTTTAGCCGCGATTTCAAACGAAATCACAGACGTTCCAAAAATTTTAGATAAAAAGATTACTCTCAAAAGGAGGTCTTTTGAGAGTAATCTATGACAAATAAATATAGATGAAATTTGTGTAAAGAGTATTACGCCTCTCTCGGCAATATACAGTGCCTTGCCTGTGTCGCCGTGATGGCTATATTTTATATGGGTTTGATAAATTCGAAATAAAATACTATTTTTTTTATAGTGACGTGCAATCTCTGAATTAGAATATTATAAGAAAGAGAAAATTACGTCTGAAAAATAAGTAACGACTTTTTTCGGAAATAAAATAGACAATGTATGTATAAATAAGAGCATGGTTTAACAGAATCGAACATATTAATTTACCTGTGTCCCAAGATATTTCACATATGTAGAAATAAATTTGAAATATACAAACAATAAGAAGTAGCAATAACATTGATTTTTTTCATAATAATATAGGTACATATGTATTTATATTTTTTTATGCTTTAACAGGCTAGGAAGCCCAATTACAAAAGCAATATACATCACAAAACACCCAGGCTTGAGTAAATCACACAGATTAAATTGTGACCTCACCGGGAATCAAACCCGGAACCCTCAGGGTAGGAAGCCAGCGTCATACCCACTGCGCTATGAGGGCCGTCTGTTTTTTTTTTAATGTAATATAAATTTAATTTAATGAAATAATGGAATAGTAATGTGTAATAACATAATGAAGCACATATAATGAAGTAAAAACAAACATAATGAAATAAGTGACTAAAATAAAATAAAGATAACTTTTAAACACTTATATTAGTACAATAAGCTTTTTTAAATTATAATATTTGAAGTGTTCTCGATTCAAACATATACTCTTATACAGAACTTTCAAAAATTTGATAAGTGTGGATGTTCTTACGATTGAATTGGTGAACGTTGCATTGTGTAGAGTGATCACTTAAGCCAGTTCATACAGGTTGTAAGCCCTGAGCTCCACTTTTCTGAGATTTCTTTAATTTATCCTTAGTTAAGTTTTAATTTTTTTATTTCTTCCAACTACTTGTTTGCTGGTTATTATTAATAACCAATAATAATTTAATTTTAAATTACACATTGTGACAAAATCATTGTATACACGTGTAATCCGTCTTTTCACAGAACAACATAAATGGTGATTATATCTCAACACAAACAGACGGAAAGTTCTTTTTTTATTTATTATTTCTATTAAAAATGTCGAGACATCTGTCATACGTCATCACGTCAAAATTGGCGAAGCGTTCAATGTTATACAATAACGATCAAGACACGTCTGTTAAGATGACGCGAAAGAATGAGAATAGACCTAAATTTATTTTATTTTTAGTTGAGTTTAGGAAGAGGAAAGATTTTTTTATTTACAATTAAGGATAAGATATTTATTTAATTTTTATATTACTTGATATAAATAAGATTATTATTGTTTTTTATAATATTTTTGGAAATTTTAATTTTTTAAATATTATGGCAGTGAAAGATAGATAAAAAGAGTGAATAAAATTATTCAATGTTTTTATTTAACACCGTCACTGGACACGAATTTAATTGAAGTACTATATTTTGATTCGCACAATTTCCTACTTATCGTCACATTCACTCATCTGTGGAATAGTTTATACTCGTCTTTCCGTAATATTCGTAAGTCTGTTGAACACTTAATTCAATATTGACCGTTCGGTAGGTACATTCTTATTTTATCGTCGCTGGTCGCACCGAATTGCCGCTTCGCTTGTTGTCTCTGGTTTCGCTTTGTATGATCTTGTCTCGTTTGCCAAAACAACAACTGAGCGGACTGCGCGTCTTGGGCGTAATTGGGAGTTTGGTAAATTTCTCTCGCATTTCGGTGTACAAGCGTTTCTTCCAAAATATTCCACTCCGCCCAATAACCTATGATTATGTGCCATACTCCTCTTTTTTTTGAATCTCGTGACAATATAAATAAAAAAATCCATCATTTATGACAGCGTTACATAGTAGTTTAAGTGTACGTTGTCTGTGCAACGCGTTTTTAAGTGATTTATCATTTTTTTACAAATAACTGGCTTGACTCGACAAATCATTATAAAAGATCTGATTGTTATTACAATGCCACTCCAAGCAGAAGAGTATGTCTCTTTTTGGAAAGGTTACTTACTTACTTACTTAGCATCATGCCGTTTCCCCGTGGGGGTAAGCAGAGAGGATAGATCGCCACACTCTTCTATCCTAACATACAACTCTCGCCTCGTCCACATTCATACATCTTCGCATGTTAACTCAACGGTTGTTGAGGCTTCTAACGGGATCATCTTCCAGTATCTGGTTAATCTGGTCGTGCCACGTCTTCCGCGGCCGTCGTCTCCTTCTGGCACCGTCAACACTTGCGTTTTATATTTTTCTTACCAATCTTTCATTATTCATTCGCTCAACATGCCCAAACCACCTGAATGATCCTTTTTTAATTCTATTAATCACATTCATTCTTAATATCTTCATTCTTCACTCGATCATAAATGGATTTGCCACACATACGTCTAAGGGATACAGCGATAAAATGGATGTTTAACTGTTTATTAACTTATTCATTATTCAGTTTTAATAGATTAGGGAAATTTTTAATAAAACTGTATATTAAGTAAATAAAAATAAATCAAAAAACATAGCCTCAAAATTAGTTTGGATAGTTGGCAAGTAGGCACGAATATTGTTAGGAAATATCCTTTGGCAATTTGAAATGTTGGTCGTGATTGTGGCCACGCCCCCGTGCGTTGGATTGCGCTCTCTGACCATAGATCCTAACATGTGATTAGAAAGGCATAATGTTTAACTGTTATTAAATATATAATCTTATCTGCACTCATGAATATTGATGCGAATATCCCAGAGAGTCTAGGGCACAATGAATGCAAGTGAATGCACAGTGCAATACATATTACGTAGACACTTACGTTGGTACGTTGCGCGTTGGTACTCTAATAAAAACGAATCACAAACATTATATTTTGAATCTAGAGCCTTTTATATATAGTAACTAACTAAAATGTAAAAGTTGTGCCCGCAACTTCGCCCGCGTGGAATTCAGTTTAAGACACTAAGAGTATCAATGAAAAAACAATATAATCTAAACTACTCATCCAAACAATGTTGTGTTAAAGACAATTTTTATCTATATAAAATTTTCCTGACGATAAGTAAATTTATTTTGATAAGAATTTAAAATTGCCTACTAAAATTAATTTTAAATATATATTTTATCAATTTGTTAATTAACCTTACCACATAGATATATGTTGTTGCAAAGTTTTTTTGGTCTATTTAAGCTCTCCAAGTCATCATTCATATATCTCTTACCGTTAAGGCAGCGTTCGTAAGAAACGCATTCGTTCGACAGTTTTTTTGTCGATTTACGTTGCAAAATTGGTATCCATGAAAAGCCCTTTTATTTTAATGGGATAATATTAGGTCCTTACATATGAAATTGACGTTTAGTATGGGAGGAACATAAAGCCGATTTTTTTTATTATAATATATTTATTTAATCAAAGTATGTACCATTGCTATCTATGCGCTTTTGCCATCTCATAGGTATTTCATCGATCCCTTTACTAAAAAAACCATTCGGACGGGAATCAATAAAATCTTTGAAGGCGGTTTGGACTGCCCCATCGGCGTTGAATTTTTTCCTTTGCAAGAAGTTATCCAAATTTCGAAAAAAAATGGTAATCTGTCGGGGCAAGGTCCGGAGAGTACGGTGGATGTCTTAGACATTCCAATTGAAACTGCTTTAATTTGGTAGCCGTCTGTTGTGCAGTGTGTGGTCTAGCGTTATCATGAAGCAGCAGTGGCCTAGAGCGATTAACCAGCCTCGGTTGTTTAGCAGCTAGCTTTTCCATCATGGTTTGCAGTTGCTGACAATAGACATCTGCCGTAATCGTCTGGCCAGATTTAAGAAAGCTGTAGTGAACGACACCAGCACTAGTCCACCAAACGCTCACAAGTAACTTTTTTGGAGTCAATTTTCGCTTGGGGCATGGTTTGGCTGGTTCGGCAGGGTTCAGCCATTGCGATGAGCGCTTCCGATTATCGTACAGGATCCACTTTTCATCACAGGTAATGATTCGATTTAAAATCCCTTCATTATTGTGCCGGTTGAGTAATGCAACGCAGCAGTCAACGCGCGTTTGTTGATTTGCTTCACTAAATTCGTGAGGTACCCACCTTTCAAGCTTTTTCACCTTACCAATTTGCTTCAAGTGGATTAAAACAGTTTTATCACTAACACCGCAGCCTGCAGCTAACTCGGATGTGATTTGCGATGGATCCGCTTCCACAATAGCCTTCAATTCTTCATTATCAACTTTGGTCTCCGGCCGTCCACGGGGCTTGTTCTGCAGGTCGAAATTTCAAGAACGAAAACGTTGGAACCAAAAACGCACTGTGTTTTCTTTTGCGGCACCGTCGCCATACACATCATTAATCCTTCGAGCGATTTCTGCAGCACTGGTGCCACGGTAGAACTCGTACTCGTAAAAAACGCGATATTTCAAGTTTTTCATTTTGTAAACTGAGTGACGCAAAGAAAAAAACAATTGAGGAAAAAACAAATGAATTATAATTTTCAAAACACAAATACATGAGTAAATAGCTGTATAAATTTGGATTTGGAATTCCTAACCAAAGAGAAGATATTTGAGATCAAATTTGCCAGTACGGCAAAACGCCAATTTCATATGTAAGGACCTAATATATAATCTTTGTCCTTTTTGAAGGTCCATTCAAAATATCGGTGAAAGAACTTTTGATATCGGATGAGTAGTTTCGGAGATTATCTCCTACATCCACACTCACAGACTCACAAACTTTACCTCTTTATATACTCGTATAAGTATAGATAATTAGATTACATATAAATACAGTTAAAAGTACTCTCTACCGTATTAACTTTGATTAATTATATATAAAGTAATTTAAATTTTTTTCTATTTTGAAAGGATCTAAACGTAGTTCTTATGATTAGCAGTTACTACATAAATATTCAACAACCAGCATCGGCCTTCGCTGATTGTTCTAGCTACGCCCTGCGGACAAATATGCTGAATTATTATTCTTAATTGGTAATAGATCGTGTTAAATAGATAAATAGCCTCTGGTCACCGCTGTAATCAAGAAAAGGAGATTCATATAGCAAGTTCAGCAAATTCCTGAGAGAAGCCTAGACTGACTGTACGGCGTATTCAAACGTAGGTAGGAAAACGACACCCTAGAAGTCTTGCTACATCTTAACACAGGTTGTACGCATGACTTTACTACATGAATTCGACATGGTTTTGAAATGATCATGAGTTAAAATGAGACAAGAAAAAGAATTCGTAACAATTTACTTCGTGAATACTACAGGCTGTATAGTGTAAATCCAATTGTATTTTTTTTTGCGTTAGTAATGCTGAAGTATTTTGATATTGGTTGTTACTTTATTGTTAGCTGTCAAAAAGTTACAAGTGTCTTAAGTACGCTCGGTGATTTTTTATTTAAATAAAAAATAAAACAAATATTTCAACATTTTTAACTGAAATCGTTTCCTTTATGATGCCTTAGCCTCTAATTTTCCTGCGTCTTTTTCCTATTTCCAAAGACGAAAAAAAAAATTCTGGAAAAAAATTGCCAACTTCTTAAATTGAAGAAAGCATGTGTATTATATTTCATTGAGACTACTTTGAAGAAATAAAATTAAACTTTAGAGCGCCCTTTACCTAAATTTAAAATAACGATGATAATATTCCATATGAAAACTTGACCTGAAGAATTTGAGAAATGTACTTATAGTAGATTACTAAGAATAAGTTTGGTTTATAGAGTGTATAACCGGCAACAGTGGAATGAATCAAATTCGAAAGAAAAGATAAATCTTTAAATCGACGCACATTATTTACATTATTTTGGCCCTATCGCGCGACATTCGAAAAATTGTCAGATCCTGAATCTCATAAAACAAAATTTCTGGAAAAAGAATTCAAGAAAAGGAGATATTGGCGCTAATGATGATCATGAGGATAATAACAATGACGACGATAACAATGAAGAAGAAAATAACGATGTTCATGATGAGATTGATGACAATGACGATGATGATGATGACGATGATATCGATGATAACGATAATAACGATGATAACGATGATAACGATGATAACGATGATAACGATAATAACGATGATAACGATGATAACGATGATAACGATGATAACGATGATAACGATGATAACGATGATAACGATGATAACGATGATAACGATGATAACGATGATAACGATGATAACGATGATAACGATGATAACGATGATAACGATGATAACGATGGTAACGATGGTAACGATGGTAACGATGATAACGTTGATAACGATGATAACGATGATAACGATGATAACGATGATAACGATGATAACGATGATAACGATGATAACGATGATAACGATGATAACGATGATAACGATGATAACGATGATAACGATGATAACGATGATAACGATGATAACGATGATAACGATGATAACGATGACAACGATCATAACGATGATAACGATGAGATGAGGTGATGACGATGCTGAAAATATTGATGATGATGATGATAACTCAGACGGTGACGATGTTGACGGTGATGAGGAATACTAGTCACAGGTTGATTTTTTGGTGGAACGGTGGATGGAACTTCAATGGTATGTTGTGTACCGATATCCGCTGAAATAACTAATAAATTAAATAATAAAGAATATTCTCATGTTCTCACGACGGTACACAATCGTCAGATGCCATGAGTTTACTCCTGAAGATTCGTTTTATTGGAACAAAAATCATCCTGTAACTTTACAATAATGTACCCGTTGATAAACACGTTACAGTTCATCACCTGTTGTGTTGTTTTTGTCCTATTGAATATTTTGTGACAAATGGTGATACTTCAGTGGCGATTGGCCTCCGCGCTGGCGGCGGCCGGCCAGCTAGCTGCCCACCTGCAACACTGAACCCTGACCCCGCTCGTGCCTAGACGTATACACACACAAACTCACAAACACACACACTATCGCCTGATAAGCAAAGCTTCGGCTGTTTGCACAACTTACAAAAAATGATCTCGCCTAAGCTGGACCAAAGCGAACAAAAAAACATTTTATCTTTTTGTAATTCGGACGCTGATCAGGAAATAATTCTACAGCATTTCGCACACCGGTATGCGCGCAACCTAAGGTGTGCAACTATAATTTATATATTTTGAGCTTTATAAATTTTATTTATTTGAAAATAATAAAACATTAAATAAGAAAACAATATCATTATAAATAATTCCTTGCGATCGGGGATATTTTCCGTTTTATTACATCATGTGGGTAAGCACTCTACCATCCTCTCGAGTAAACTACACTATTGTATAGAAATAATTTTGCTATGTTTAATATTAAAAATAAAAATAAAAAATAAAAATAAAAGTAATCAAAATCATATATTTACCAAAAATCCTTTTGTGTGACGTTTACAGTATGATTATCTAACTAACTAACTAACTAACCATCATGCCGTTTCCCTGCAGGGGTAGGCAGAGAGGATTGAACGCCACACTCTTCTATCCTGGCACACCACTTTTGCTTCGGCCACATTCATACATCTTCTCATACACGTTCTACGGTTGTTGCGGCTTTTAACAGGGCCATCCTCAAATACTTGTAGTACCTGATCGTGCCAGGTCTTTCGCGGACGCCCTCTATTCCTGTTGCCTTCAACATTCGCCTCATATATTTTCTTAACCATCCTTTCCTCGTTCATACGTTCCACATGACCAAACCATCTCAGCACTCCTTTCTTTATTCTATCTACCACACTACAGCCAGCATTGCATTCACTTCTAATTTGTTCATTCCTCACTCTATCGACCAAAGATTTTCCACACAAGCGTCTTAGTGACCGCATTTCAACCGCATTCAGTCTACTTTCATTCCTCTGTTGCCAATTCCAGGCTGCACTTCATACATAAGGGTTGGCACTAGAAGCCATTATGACCGCTAGTCTTGCTTCTTTTGGACCAGATTCTATTGGCCATATTGAATTTAGTGCACCATTAACTGTGTTTCCCGCAGTACTCTTCCTTTCGATCATCATTCTCAGCTGAGCAGTCTTACAAACATACTTCCCAAGCTACACAAACCGTTTCACTTGTTATAACATTCGATTATTTATAATATATCACACTATAGTCACTCGTTCGTCTTCTCTCGAATACCATCACTTTCGATTTGCTGACATTCATCAAAAGTTCACTCTGCATGCATACATCGGACATCCTGGATACCAAGCACTGCAGATCAGCTTCACTGTTAGCCACTAATACTGTATCGTCTGCGTATAGCAGACAGGATATGGTGAGTCCGTCCATTTTCGCTCCAACTTCTAGATCATTCAGTTCTTTCATACAATTATCCATATACAGGTTGAAAAGCCATGGTGACATTACGCATCCCTGTTTGACACCTTTTGTAATATCAAACCATGATGTGAATGTCCCATTAATTCTCACGCAAGCACTACTTCCTTCGTACAGGGATGCAATTGCCTGTATGAGTTTACCCTTCACCCCATATTCAGACAAAACCTTTCATAACTTTCGTCTTATCACTCTGTCATACGCTTTTTGGAGATCCACAAAGGCACAAAAAAGTTTTTGGTTCTTTGCCAAAAACTTTTCGGTCATCTGGCGCAGTGAGAAAATCTGGTCCATGCATCCTCTTCCACTCATGAAGACTCCTTGTACATCCCACACTTTTTCTTTCGTTGTCAACCTCACTCTTTCTATCAAAATTCTCGCATACAGTTTGCCAACAGAGCTCAATAGGCTAATGGCCCGATAATTCGCGCAGTCCATTCGCGACCCTTTTCCTTTGTATAGAGGCATGATAACAGCTCTTCTCCAATCCTTAGGAGTGTAGCTGCCCTCTAAACATTGGTTGAAGAGTCTATGAAGCCACGTGAGTATTACTGGACCACCACCCTTAATGTACTCGGCAGCAACATTGTCATAACCCACAGCCTTGCCATACTTCATGTGCTTCAATGCTCTTTTAATTTCTTCCACAGTTATTTCATTCACACTGTCGTCACTATTCATAAATCCGTTGGACGCCTCAAAGGAGTCCTCACTCACATTCCCATTACTCTCAT
>JADDOH010014877.1:0-19998 GCA_016648135.1 Agrypnia vestita | reverse complement strand
ATGAGCTGTCATTAAAGAATTTTGGCGAAGTCGATAAAACAGTGTATATATTTATATTTAAGAATTTGGTCATAAGAAAAATATTGAATTTTTTCCCACTGTAAGCTGTCGGTACTATGTTGGTGAATAGAAAAAAGAAATTGTTGACATGACAGCCGTGTTTGATAAAGTTATCATATAAATGTTTGACATATTAAAGAATAAACTTTTCATGACGTTTCTTTATTAACAGAGCAATGTTTGTTTTCTTTGATTTTCTCAATCCCTACAGAGTTAGAAAAAAAACTCATATACATTTATTAATGCAGTGCCAATGGGTTGGTACCATCTGACGGTCAACTCAATCACAGCGCGCGCTCATTGGTCAAATGAAATAGCGCGGCGTCTAGTTTCCTGTTACGCATTTCCGTCCATTTTCACGAAATCACTCCGACAGATTTCAGAAAAGTGAGAGGAAAGATGTTACACATCAATAATCAAGTGCATTTCTTGGTATCGCATTTTCGCTACATGATTCCGCTACATAATTTACGTTGCAATGAAAATTTTACCCTGAGTGCGCTAACTCTTAAGGAAAGGATGTGGATGTATCCTTTAATGAGCATGAGAATGGAAAAGTGAAACAGCTGTTCACACTGAAGATTCACTACTCATAACCTAAATTCATTGTTTGAATGCCACCTGGATTAGTTGAGTAACAGTGCGTTTACAAAAACCCGTAACATTATTTTTTTAAGTAAATGATAATCGCAAAAAATAATATAATTAATATAAACAGTATTTTATTTTCTAAAACTAAAATAAAACTTCGATTCTAAACCTAAAAAAAATCGTAACTAGAATCCAATAGCTGATCTTATTCCGTTTTCAAAATTAGTATGATTTAAAAATCATTATTAAATAAAATGATAACACTTTTTTTATTGATACTTTATAAAGCTTAGCTTAATAAGGAGTAGCTTGTTGGTCTTGTGGTTAGGACTCTCGTCTCGTGATCCAAAGGTTATGGGTTCGCATCTCACTCCAGACCGGCAAGTTAGCCCTATTTTCATAGCACAAGCGTTCAGATTTGTTTGAAAATAAGTAAGAATATTGATGTGATATGACTTCTCGATTTTTCTACAAAAAAAAAATACTATCAACACTTCTTCACAAATTCGGAATAGTTATTACTATTTAAACTTGTGTTCCTTGGCTCTAACTTCAAAATTTCTACACGTTTTTCCTATATAAAAGTAATCACAATCATTACAAATCAATTTATTTATTTATTTATTTTATTTTAAAAATTATCCATATCCTTATTATTTAATATGCATTTTTTAAATTTATTATTAGTATAGAAAGCTGGTTGAATGACATTTGAAATTTTTTTACTATAGAATTTGAAATTGATTATTTATAAATACAATTTTTCTCCAATATTTTTCAGTATCAAATATTGCAGGGTAAACATAAAATTTAAAAAACTTCATATAATTTTTATTTAACATGATTATTTATTTTGTCATCAATCAAAAACATTATTAAACGCAATCCGTTTAATAAAAATAATACTTAATTCATTGTTAACTTGTTGTGGGCCGTAAATTTTCGGAATTTTTTGTGATTTTTCTTTTTACGAAAAAACCATGAAAACATGCGTATATTAAAAAAAAAGCACACACATTCATATTATTTTATCGTAAGTGTCGAAACGCAATGATTTTTTTATCATTTAAGTAAAAAAAAAAATCTTTTTTTGAATTTCCATAATGTTGCCAGCGCAACATTTTCTGAAAAATAATAATATTTTTTTTATTTGTTTTTAGAGACAACACTACTATTAATAATAATAATCTTCTTCTGTGTGATATATTTTGTTGCACGGCACGGCACACGACGGGACATCGCACTCATAACACATAAATATGATACACTTTCACACACACACATATTTCAAATAAACGCAACAAAATTGCGTGTATTTTTTTAATAAATCACTATTAGTATTCAATTTAATCATAAACCAACAAAAACTGACAAAAATCGCAAAACATATCGTATATATTTGTATATACGTGTACAAATAAATCGAAAATCGAAAAAATAAATCGTATTTCCCGCGCACATTGCGCGTGACCTTGACGATGGAATATTTGAATTTCGATTGCACAACACGCGATCGGGGCGACATCTACAACTTCTCTATACGATTTTGACGGCAGAAAAACTTCCGTTTTGATTGTTGATTTAAAATATAATCGGTGATGTTTTTGAGTTGAAAATGGAACGACAGGTCACAACAGGATTTCTCTATTGGGAAAAAATTACGTTTTTCAAATTCGATACGCGGCCGTCGATAAATAAATTATTTTGTGCCTGTCGGATATGTGCGTCCGCGGCCCAGGGGGGGTTAAATTATACAGATGATGGAATGTTAACCCATCTACTTAGCCATAGAACGAAAGGTCGACAGTTTTTGAGAATATGGGCGAATAGAAGAATTGTTGTCGTTACGGGGCACCCTGTCGCCGGGCCCAACGCCCGCGCGCTCGCAATCAAAATATTATTAACCGCTCGCAAATAAATAAATCCGTCTTAATTCAACACAACCTTCGGGGCTTTATGGGCGATAAAATAATGCGGGCCGGGCCGGCCCCCCCCGGCGGGGTGACTAATGCGCCGGCGGAGCTGCCGCTGTCGGCCGAGGACAAGGGCCCGTGTACACATGTTCCGGCGGAGATAGGTTCATTATTATTGCAACGTTGTAAGGGAAATTACGACGCTGGAGCTCGGTTCTCCGAGCGCCCGCGAAAACGGAATGCGTCGAGGATACAGAAAACGTTACTACAAATTTATTGATTCGATTGGGTTGCTTCATCATCATCATTCTTGGCACTACAACCCTTGGTGGGTCTTCATTCATCTCGGTCTAGTGCCAGCTCTCTCCAGTTTCGAAGGCAGAGATATCTTTGAGGATGTTGTCACTCCATCTTAATTGTGGCCTTCCTAAGCTCCTTCGCCCTGTTGGCCTTGAGTTCAGCAGGGACTTTGGTGCTTGATGTTTGGACATTCTCTCCACATGACCCAGCCACCGAAGTCTTCCCGGTTGTATAAATTTTGTGACGTTTGGCACCTTAAATAGAGTATAGAGCTCATTGTTGTAACGTCTGCGCCAAAGGATTACTTATTGTCATGTATCTCGATATTCCGACAAGATGGCCTCCCAGAGTTCTGAATTGGAGACCTTGGGAGAATAAAAGAGGCATCAAAAGAGATGGCTACAATTAGCAAACAACAAGGAAGGATGGAAGGGTATGGAAGACGCCTATATCCAGCAGTGGAGAAACGAAGGCTGATGAAGAAGAAGATCTCGATGTACTCGTGTACGGTCTGGTCGCGGAGACGGCACGGGAGGACGCGGGCATGCCAGGTTTGCGTGCTGGCTCGATAAGACGTACGGTCGTGACACTCGTGGCCAATTGTCACATGTATACTGTTGTATTTGGTAGGAGATATGCATGACCGGAATCAAGAAGGATAAGGATGTAAGGGAGATAATTCATTCCAGGATATATAGCAGGGTGATGAGGGCCTAAGGCACCCTAATAAAAAAGTCATATTTCATAATAGGTAGGTATTGCATACTTTCAAAGATTAGCTCTCACCGTAATGCAAATAAATAATTTGTCACAAGTCTTTCTATACCCAGCAAAGCATTATACTGATGGTATCATTTGATAAATGATTTATTCAGAGGCATTGGTGTATATTTTGTCTCATTATCAATATTTAAATCAGGGTTCGAGGATATATATCCGCGGATATATATCACGATATTTATGGCTCGATTTTTATTTTTGATATATATCCAAGAAAACTTTCTGCAAATGTTAATAGATGGCGCTAGTTGTATTTTTAAAAATGCTACAGGTTGTTTTTTTTTTAATATCTGCGGTCGTTACTTGATGGCTTTAGTTGTATTTTGAAAAGCGCTACGGTTATTTTTTAGTTTTATTTGTTTCATATAATCCGTTATTTATTTCACACAAAGAAACAAACAGCCATAACACTACATTAGAAAGAGCAACTTTTATAAATTATTTATAATAATTGCATGTATAAGCTTTTTTCACTATGCAATTCATTTATTTAATAAATAATAATTCATGTACAAAATAGAAAAAGTTAAATTTCCTAATTATTTCGAGTATCAATCGACGTGTGCAAAAAAGGATAAAAAATAGTTTGGATATTTATACAATTTTTGATGTATATCGGATATATATCAAAAAATCCGATTATTTGATTTTTATTATAAAAATCGGATTTTTCGAACCCTGATTTAAATATATGCCTACCAAATAAACAAGAATCTTCGATATAGTTAAAATATGATTCATTTCCCACAAATTTTGTTTATAACTTTTTTTTCATGACTTTTATACCTTTAATTCCAATTATTTTTATCTTGTGCGTAATTTGTTAGGATGCAAGTACTTTGTTACCATTTTTTCGCAGAGTAGTGTAGTCTCAACGTGTGTACATTACAAAGTTCAATTTTGTTCAAATTAAAAATTGATGTATAATGCGCGATTGCTAATATGTACTTAAAAAATAGCTACTGATTTCTTTACAGACCATATACACGAAGAATGCAATATGAATACCTTAAAGAGCGAATAATGATTTTTCATTAAATTGTTTCGCGTATTTCGGGGCAATTACCGTATGTTTCGTTATTTTATACAAATAATAAAATCGCCATTACGTTAAACAATGCAGATTTGTACGAACGTCATTTAGCGCCGGCAGAACTACGTAAATATCGCAATCTGCTTTATCGACGCGGAGCGAGATTACATTTCCAGTAATTCCGGCGTAATAAAATTTGAGATATGGCGTTATAATGTGTTATATATACGAGGAAAACGCCGATACGCTCCCAGCTGTTCCTCCAAATATCGTATACAACAAGTAATATGGAATAATACACATTATAAATTATTTTTAATATTGTAACGAAATGGAAAGCGAAAGGAAAAGCGCGCTGCCCGAATCCCTTGTAATAACACTATCGAAGGATCGAAGGGAAATGAATCTAGACAACTAAACACTAGAAAGGAAAATAATCTTCTCGAGAGTTCGATAAAACTAGCGTTTCCGTTCAATATTCGCACGTTGAAACTTCCTATATTAATTATCATATAATGGTCACACTGCGCTGCGCTCCGTGGCTAATATCGCGTTGGTCAAATGTCACGAATGAGGTCAAGTGCGCGCGCTAGACTTTGTATAGGTGACACCGCCTTCTAGAATCTTCGAGACTCCACGACAAGCGCCAAGTCGCCTCGAGAGACCCGTGGAGCGTTTTAGATGACTCCAGGGTGTTCCACAGTATTTTTGCCAGTATAACCGAGTGATGAACTTCTTAGAGGCCCCGACGGCGCGCAATAAAACCGAATTCTAGCATCTCCTCACATTATTTATTTATTTATTTAACGCCCTTGTGGACTTTTACAAAATATACAAATATAAATTTTTAAAAATAACATAAGACAGATATACAGTTAAAAGGTACGAGTACATACAATAGAATTGTGTAAATTAAAAAGATAAGTTTAAGTAGTCAGAAGAAAATGATTGTCAGTAATAAGAAGAAAAAGAAATAGATTGCAGTTAAAGGATTCAAGTATATCTTATAGATTTGTGTAAATTAAAAAGAAAAAGAAAAATTTATTATCCATTTCCATATAGTTGAGATGTAAAGAATTGTATCAACTTTGTCCTATACACAATTATATTATCAGCAAAAATGTCAGCCGCCTCTGCATGTTCATTCCCTAATAAGTGTAGTCCGGGGATTACAGTTTGCTAATGCATTAGTTATGACATTTCCACTGTAATAGAATAATGCACTGTGTATTATGTATATCTCTAAATTACATGAATCAGCAAATAATTATATAAATTGATCTCTTGAGATTTTTCACGGCGCATGGAGATAGCACGTACGCGCTACATTACGTAATTCAAACACGGCTCCGGCGCTCTTGTCCTCGCCGGATATGTTATAAGGGATGGCGAGTGTATCTGGCCCAAAGCAAATATGTGTGTGAATCGTAAATTCTTTAATGGGCAAACACGGGCGGGAGGAAAGGGGAGAATTAAAGAACGAGATACCCTTCGGCCTCGTTGGCTATTTCGAGGCTTGTTCAAACACTTGGCTAACTCGCTTTTTCCGCGAGCTGGAGGAAACGGTTCGTCGCGGCCGCGCCCGAATTATTGCGTATCGAGAGGAATCAGAGTGATTTGAAGATCGGTGATTGAATAAAAAAAAAACGAGCGAGCTTTACAGTAGTCGCATGATATGCGACTGAAGCAGTAGTCGTATAATACGCGATGAAAACTCCACGAGAAAAACAATCAATGTCAAGAAATGTTTATTTAGAGCAAAACGGTTTTTTGTAGTTTCAAAGTCCATATTTCTTTCACTAATGCTCTTTTTATATAAATATTGAATCAACTTATTACTATATAAACATATTTTATGTATATATTGTTAAATTGACAACGACGTTTTTTGACGTTCGGTGGGCGGTTATTCCTGTTTCTTGCGTTGGATAAATTAATAGATATAAAATTAACTATTACAGCGGACCACGGCGGTTTTACTCGATTCTGATTTTTTGTATAAAATAATACCCCAAAAAGTCAACAGATCGCATTAAAAGGTCAGTTTCACAAAAAAAGTGACATTCATTGTTTTTCCCGTGGAGTCTTCATATGATGTGTAACATTTGACACCTCACATTTAAATATATCAATTGAGCAGCGACAGAAATTAACCTCAAAATTTAAAAAAGCTAATAGCTACTATATATGTATTTATTAATTGGTAAATCCAAGTAAAGAAAACGTATGTGCATTTATTTATTATTGAATTTTGCCGCACTGTGAGCTGTCGGTATATAATTTTGACCGTGTCGATAAAACAGTGTACGATGATATTAACGAATTTGGTGGACAGAAAAAAATGATTTTTTATTGGTCAAATGAAATTCCGCGCGTTTCCCCTGTATATTATTTCCGTATTTCTGTTCATTTACACGTAATCACCGCCACAGATTGCAGGAAAGCGAGATGAAAGATGTTACACATCAAAAGTATTTTAATACAGATGCAAGGCTATCTGAAATAATTACTTACAATCACGCCGTTTCCCCGCGGGGATAGGCAGACACTGGCGCGCCACACTCTTCTGTCCTGACATAAAACTCTCGCCTCATCCACATTCATACATCTTCGCATGCAAGCTCGCCGGTTGTTGAAGCTTCTAACGGGACCATCTTCTAATATCTGGTTAATCTAGTCATGCTACGTTTTCCGCGGTCGCCCCCTCTTTCTGGCGCCATCAACACTAGTATTATATGTCTTTCTTACCATCCTTTCCTCATTCATTCGCTCAATATGCCCAAACCATCTGAGCGACCCTGTTTTAATTCTGTGAATAATGCTAAGATCAGCTTTACATCCATACGTCTAAGGGATCTCATCTCCACTGCATTCAGTCTACTTTCGTTACTCTTCTGCCAGCTCCAGGCTTCAATTCCATACATCAGTGTCGGTACCAGAACTCCATTATGTACCGCTAGTGTGTATGTGTATCAATTAATAATTAGAGACTCACATATAATTGAAGGAAATGTACAGGCCGCCGTAGCGTGATTGGTTGACGCACCTGCCCCGGATAGAGGGGAGATCCGCGGTTTCGAGTCCCGGCAGCGGCCGAATATTTTGGTCGATTCGATTTTTACGTCTTTTCTAATCGATTAAAAAAATTTGTTTCAGAAAAAAATAATCAATTGAACCACAAAAAGGGTGTCGGGAGATGGTCGGTGCGAGCAAGCAGAGGCGCGAGCGTTAAGCCGAACGAATTCGCAAATTGAAATAACCCGCTTCCGCCCGCTGATGGGAAAACTTTGGCAAGGGTCAAGGCCCTGGCTGGCCGCCCCGCTGTTCACCCCGCCCCGCCCCGGCGAGCTGCAATGCCGAATGTTGCTCCAAATGGCCCGCCCTGCGCCGGGTAATGGCTCATGTTGGACCGATCGCCGAAAATCGGTAACTAAAGGGGTAACTTGACTAACACCACCTCGGCATTTTCAAAAAACCCGGAATATTCCCGATAGCGAATCAGTGCGATAGAAACGGCGTAACAAGTGTTGCATAGACGAGCGGAAGATTCTCGAGTGACGATCAGTGCGAACTAGAGCGTAAATTGGCGTGCGGCGACTTTGGAACTAAAACCCGCCCCGCCCGCACCCGGCGTAACCCATCGCCCTGTCATTCAGTTCAATCACTGAACTATTATGTCCAAAACATCCGAAACAGTCCGGGATGGTGCGAGAACAATTGCCGATGAAGTATTAAGTATGAAGCTGAAAATGATATTAATGGACCAATAATACCGTTTGACAGGACTCAAGATAGAGCGCCCGCCGTTACTGGTTTGTTTCTTTAGTGTTGCCCGACCAAATTTAAAGGCTCCGACACCGGTCACCGGACACTCTGTATATTATGTATTGTGTAATAAATTTACACCATGGCAACTTCTGTTTCGCGACAGGGACGCCCTCCCTCGCACGCCATTTTATACTGGTGACGTTCTACGACATGTCTATGAGTAGAAAATATAAATTTATTCAATTTAAGGGGACTACCTTTGAACTTTTTAAAAAATCTTTGTTTTGTTATTTTTTCTTATAGCTTGATGTTCTGTGAACAATTTGAATCATGACTCATTCAAAAATTGGCTGAATTATATCAATTTGAAGATAACGTGGCGGATGAAACTAAAGGAAACTTCCTTTTTTAGACTTTGAGGATGATATCTATCTCAAAAGTATTATCCTGATTTTGTTCAAATTTTACACACATCTTACTAATAGCGGACGATTTTTTTTTTGATTTTTACATGTTATTAATTATTTTAGTAACTTCGATTTTCTTACAAAAATAATCTTCAAACTGATCCCATTTGCACATTTTTTTATTTGCTACATCGTAGATATCATTTGACGGGTATAAGGCAAAGTCAGTAATATTCAAAAAATTAAAAAAGTGTTTTGAATGCAGTCACCGAGGATTATAAAATCGTGTTTCCTATTTCCTACAAAAACTCTAATTCAGTACTAGATTCTATATTAGTAATCCTCGACGACTGCTCTCAATTTTTTTTTTTTTGGAAATTGTTGCCTTTGTTTCTTTACCCCTCATTTGAACCAAGTCAATGAGAAATAATATAACGTTACATTTTTTTAATTTCCATTTACATGCGCCTATAAATTGAATTTCGAACGGGTCGTAATTTAATAAACGTAATATTTTTTGCCTTCGAAAGAAAGTGGAAATGTATTTTTTTTTTGTAAAAAGTGCTTCATCACTGTTTTTCCCTCCACGCGCGGAGAAATGGCGGAGAAACACCCGACTACATTGTACTTCGCAGATACCATTATCGATTGAACGGTATTTCCAATTGATTTGCTACTTAGTCAATCGCATTGTTCGCTAATCTATCTGCCCGATGACTTGCACAACCAATGTTTATATTATTATCAAAATCGCTTTTTATGCCGCACCATTCAATTTAACAAATATTTAAATCCATTTTATTTAAATAAACTACTATATATCTACATTTATTCTTAAAGATTACTTTGTCTATGTAAAATTAAAAAAAAAAATTAATAATAATAATAAGATCGCAATTTTAAATACAATTATACAGGATGTAACAGAGCTAGTCCACAATACTTTACAGGTGGATTTCTGCCTATGTTATGAGTCGAAAATGTCCATGCAACCATGACCTAATATCAATAGTTAAGGAAATGCGACATCAAACTTTTTTTTAAAATATTTCTGACTTATTTTTTGCAAAACGTCAGACTATCATTACAATAATTTATATCTAATATGAAAAATTTATTCCCTTTAATACCAGTCAAATGAAATAATAAAAACCTTTCAATTCAAATTGGAATTTTTTCAAGATTTTATTATTTTATTTAACTTTTATTGAAACGAATGAACTTTTCGTAATCAATACAAGTTACGTAAGTTTGTAAAAAATATGATCTTTTGTGGTTAGGACTCTCGCCTCGTGATCCAAAGGTCGCGCGTTCGAACCTCGCTCCATACCAGCAAGTTAGTTCTATTTTCATAGCACAAGCGTTTAGCTTAGTTCGAAAATAGCAAGAATATTAATGTGACACGCATTCCGTGTTCGCATCTCTGTTTAAAAAAATGCTAACTTTGATATTGCATAACTATTGATATGGTCGTGGTTGTTTGAACATTTTCGACTCATAATCAGGGCAGGAATCCACCTTTTAAGTATTGTGGACTAGCTCTGTTACACCCTGTATATAAATAAACTTTATAAAAAGCATACTTGAGGTGACATTTTGCAAAAATGGCGCTGTATGAATAATCCAGTATTTCATGCCGATTGGTTTTGAATTGTATTTGAAAACACATTCGAAGTTAGTCGGTTTAGATATATTTTTTAATTACCAGTAAGCTGTACAAGCAATAGTGGCTCTCCAGGCCCGCATTCATTTCCTTAATCCCTCCGTCCGCCATTAAAAATGTAGACTTCATTCCGCTTAGCTGTTTTCAATTTAACAATCGCCACAACGCTAAACGGAATTGTTAAACCGCCGCGCTAAGGGGGGAGGGGTTAAAGACCCGCGGCCCGAATTCGGGTAAAACGACGGCCGCACTCGTTCGTATGCATTGACGTCTCCAAATTAGCGCTTTGTGATAACTTAGCGGAGTGAAAAAAGATAACCAAGCGGCACAATTGGGCCGGCGAACGGGTATTGCGAGATACGCGAAATGAGCGGCAAATGGGATAGATTTCGCGGAATGCGGAGGACTCGAGCGACCGGCTTAGATCGCTTTCCGGCTCCAACAGATTCGACGCTATCGAAGACTCCAGAACGGCCTAGCGCAATCTACGGATTTCGGGAAGCATCGAGAAACATCTATAAGAGCCTGGAAGCCACGAGGAAGTTCTCCTAAATACTGGAAACGTCTGGAGGGCTGCGGGCTAGGGTGGCCAAGCGAGCGGTAATTCGACAGCGAATAATCTGGAAAGTTTTTACGTAGCGAAATAAACCGGAGCGAATAAAACTAATTAACTAACCATCACGCCGTTTCACCGCAGGGGTAGGCAGAGAGGATTGAACGCCACACTCTTCTATCCTGGCACACCACTTTTGCTTCGGCCACATTCATACATCTTCTCATACAAGTTATACGGTTGTTGCGGCTTTTAACAGGGCCATCCTCAAATACTTGTAGTATCTGATCGTGCCAGGTCTTTCGCGGACGCCCTCTATTCCTGTTGCCTTCAACATTCGCCTCATATATTTTCTTAACCATCCTTTCCTCGTTCACACGTTTCACACGACCAAACCATCTCAGCACTCCTTTCTTTATTCTATCTACTACACTACAGCAATTGCATTGCATTCACGACTAATTTGTTCACTCCTAACTCTGGACAAAAAGCGAATAATATGTGCGTAAATTGGATGGAATGTTCTAGTGAATAGTGAATAACGTGTTAAAGCGATTATAAGGTGTCCACTTACGAGTGATAAATTTACGAAATAGTTTAATTTAATAATTACGTTCAGTCAAATGCAGTGACTTTGTACGTTTGATTAATCAAATAATCATTAATTGATAAATCCGTTATTAAATTCCAGCGTTTCGTTCATTCCTCTCGCAGCCACGACACTCGACAATATATAGTCGGGACCAAACAAACTGATGACTGCGATAATAAATCATAATATCAATAGGGATGCGCAATTCTGTTTACGCTCTGTTGACAATTAGCTACCTGCACTAGTGTGCATTCGTGAAGATCGGGTGAAGTGCAGAACCTCTCCGCTCCTATCCATTCTAACCCCGCCCCCGACCCCCACCACCATTACACCCACCCAATCCCTATAAATACTGTCGCGAATTATTTTTAATTTAGTTGTGAACGTGTTGTTATTAACAATGGGAGAAATCCCGAAAACGTTCTAACAATTCAAAATAAATATATAGTGGAATAAAACAGTGTTGTGTTTACCCTCATTTTTTTAAAATATTAACGTAACTACCACTATTGCTGACGATGCAAACATTGACGTTGACGTAAGACACAGAACCCGTGTAGCACGGCAGAAATGGAGATCACTTACCGGAGTTTTGTGCGAGTCGTATACCTGTGAGGACTAAAGGTTTTGTATACAAAACTGCAGTAAGACCTGCAACGATCTACAGCTCAGAATACTGGACTGTAAAGAAGGTTCACGAGCAAAAACTCCATTCCAGTGAAATGAAGATGCTCAAATGGTCTGGGGGTGTGACGAGACGTGACAGAGTGAGAAATGAGCATATCAGGGGTAGTTTTAGAGAGGCCCCTGTTACTGAAAAGGTGAAGGAATCGCGACTGAGATTGTATGGTCATCTAATGAGGCACGGAGAGATCATGCAGTGCATTCCGCACTCAAAATACAAGAAATAAAAAGAGGTAGAAGTCGACCCAGCTCCACATGGTGGAGTAGGATGGAAAAGGACCTGAAGAATGCCCAGTTGGACGAAGCGATGGCCCAGAACAGGGAATCGTGGAAAAAAAGAATAAAGAGAGGCGACCCCAAATGAAATGGGATAAGAGAAAGACCACTATTTTTGCTACGTTCATTTATACGATTAGGAATTTCCGAGAAGTTATTAATTTTTATTCAATCGCTGTTGAATATTATTTTGTACATCTACTTCTTTCTAACATACAAATTTCAGTTTTGATAGGTAGGTGTGCGCGCACCGTTTATACAAATTAGAATTGCTGCGTTTAAAACACCCTTCAATTGACTAATTTACTTTATTCAATTTTAATAAACACGTGACATCTCGCGCAAAGCTGCCCGCATCAATTTGTGGAGGATTTTTTCCATTACAAACCAAATTTGGTCACGTGGAGGTTTAACTGTGCGACGGCGGCGGCCCGCCATTTTGATTTTTCACCTGCGCGCGCACCGGCCGGCCCCCGCCGCCACCTGCGCGCGCCGCGCGACCGCCCTCGCTACCTGTGCCGCGTTTAAAATGGCCAAGAGGCGGGCCGACCGAGGCGATACACCTGTTCCTCTCGACCAACTTGATACCTATGTAATTACGCCCGTACGCTTTACGGTTAGACGCAACGCAACAATGGAGGAGAAGTGACACCAACAGAATATTGACTGAAAAAAAACGAGCGAGCCTTACAGTAATCGCATATGATGTGTAAAATTTGACATCTCACATTTGACGTCACAGAATTCATTTCAAAATTTAAAAAAGCTAATACCTATTAGCTATTAATTAGTAAATACAAGTAACGAAAATGTATGAGCATTTATTAATTATTGAATTTTGTCGCACTAGGTAGGTTCCTACCGCATACGCACTTTGTTTATAAATGTATTTGGTCAATTATATGTTTTTATTTATTTTCATACATTGCGGTAGTGTGCTGCCATACATATTGTATGAAAACTTTGAATAAATATTTAAATATAATCACATAAAATTTGACAATGTAAATCATTAAGGGTAGTTATTGTTTACATTAATGTAAAAAAATTAAGTATTTATTGGATAGTTTCGAAGATTAAGCCAAAATATATTAAAGTTACAACATCCACACGCTTGACACCAGCCTCGCAACATATATACAAAATCAGAAGCATCGGCTGGTAGTGTGCGTCTTCGCTGTGACTAGCATTGATTTGTTTATAAACGATGATTTTTTGTCAAAATAATCGTCTTATTTCCTTTTACGCATTTCCGTCCTTTTTCACGAAATCACTGCCACAGATTGCAGGAAAGCGAGAGGAAAGATGTTACACATCAAAAAACACCACGTTGCTTTTTTTCAAACTCAGCCCACTACAATTATTACAAGTGATTACAAGTGTCTTCGGCCCGTTCCAGCAACATGCATATATTTAACTTCCACTGCATATTACGAATCCATAGTAATATTATAAAGAAGTAAAGTTTGTAAGTTTAGATGTGGGAGGTAATATCCGAAACTACTCGTCCGATTTTTAAAATTCTTTCGCCAATATTTAGAACGGACCTTCAGGGTGGAAAAAAGGCTGTGTATTATCCAGTTAAAATAGAAGGGTTTTTCGTGGAGACCCGTTTAGCAAAGTAAGTCGACGAAAAAAACGGTCGATCGAATGAGTTTCTTACGAACGCTGCTTGAACGGTAAGAGATGTATGAATGCTTTCTATAGAAAAGTTATAGAGCTTAAAGAGGACTTTAATTCAATCTGTCGGGGGTAATTTAAGTAGTTAATGTTAAATTCTTATCAAAATAGAGTTGCTTTTCGTCAGGGAAATTTTATGAAGATAAAAATTGCCTTTTACACAACATTATTTGGACGAGTAGCTTACATTATATTGATTTTTCACTGATGCTCTTATAGTCTCAAACTGAATTCCACGCGGGCGAAGCTGCGGGCACAGCTATATGTAAATAAAGAATTGATTTAAAGTGTAATATATAGTGTTGTCTTTATTTATATAGTGTTATTTAGGTATATAAAAACAAATTACGTATACAAGAACATCTTCATAATCGAATGCAACGTTGTGAGAAAATTTCAAAGCAATCGATGAAAAACTTTCAGAGATTATCGATTTTTTACAAACGAACATTTACATTTTTATTTATATAGATAATATTATTTAGAATTTTTTGCTCCTTCAGTTTTATTTAAATCTGACCAATTTAATGTAAGACCCCCAATACTCTCAAGTAAGCCTTAATTCTTTGGAACCTAATTTTACAAAAAACGAAAACCGAATGTATTTTCCAAAACAGAAACGTTCATTGTAGACATTTCATTTTTAAATATCTACACGATATTCTTTTCTGCCTCGGTGCATCGGGAAAAATTAAATTCAGTCACGGCCGAGGAGCTCCATGGGAATGGACATGACGCGACTTAATCAAGTGCCAACAAAAAATAACCTTCTGCTAAAAAAATCACCCAATTTCTACATAAATTTATCGACAAGACAGTTTCTTCTGGGGTATTATGCCGTGTTATTACGACGTTTCGGATCCCATTGCAGGATCCATCATCAGGGCTGATTTCAACACATCAGCCCCGATGATGTGCCCTGCAATGAGGACCCTGCAATCGGCCAGAAAGGTCTTAATAACACGGCATCGTACCACAGCAGACACAAACCAAAAGATTCTGAGTGGCCGTGATAAATCTAGGAACATTCTTAAGACAGTTTCTTTTTTGTTTATTATTTAAAATAATCTTTTAATCCAAAGCAAACTTATAAAAGCTGTCCTCGTACGTTTTTTTTTAATTGCTTGGCATATCCAACAAACTGTCAGACCCAGCGTGAATATCTTCATTAGTCAATATTTATAGGCTGGATTTTTTCCACGATATCGGGGCGTGGTCTGAGGTCACGCACGGCGGACGGATCGGCACTTGTCGTGGGGCCAGTTTGGATATATGCTGTTTAGGATTGACGGTCGCGCGCACGCGCAGAGTACAGCGCCAGCAGTGTAAACGGATTAGTTGCCGTGGAGACGCCGGCAATCACAAACCTGAAACAGCCAATCAAAACACCCCGAGCGGATCATAACAGAGTATCATTACGGCGCCTTTGAACACTGCTGGCGGGCGGCGCAGGGTACGCGAAGCCGAGGCCGCTAGTGATGGTCAAACCGTTATTTTAACCGGTTATTTTCGATACAGTTATTTGGGGTTTGCATCTGATTCCACCGATGAATGGTGACTAAGATACTTAGTTTCCAATCATCACGTTGTGCCTAATTCAAGGATGGGATCACGACTGCGGAACATTTTTTCTTCCGGATAAGGGCTTTTTCAGACACCTGGGAATCCTGCGATTGCAAATCGCGCGTTTTGAAACCGCAGATTTGTGTCATGTGTTCAGACAGCCGCGATTAATAAGCGATTTATGTGCGCGAATAGCGTCAGTAATAAACGTCAGTTTGACAGCTCCGGTGCCGTTCTCCATCTTTGAATATCAGAGATAAATTCGATCATTGCTTTGTGAACGACGGCCGTGTTCCATGGCAAGACGCAAAAATATCATTGTCAGTTCATTTTTGGTGAATGAATACCTACTTACCTAAAATACTCTTTTTTTCCAACGTGTCTTCACCATTTACAAATATCTCCACCAACTCCTGCCAAGCTTGGTTCTTGGCATTTTGAGTAATCCTCACACTGAAGATCCCATATTGTAGGTCTTTCATCCACTTCATCAATAAAAAGTTCAGTGTCAAAGCAATCCATAACCATAGAAAAGAGAATACAATACACGCGTGCTCCTGTTGTGACATGGGAACCGCGCGGTGCCCGCAACGCAACTGAACGCTCTCGAAAGCCTCCATAGTAATAGGATCGCGCGGACGCCGCGCGATACTATTATCCCACGCGATTCTGAAACCGCGCGGTTCCCGCCGTGTCTGAACGTGCACTAAAGGTTGCACCGAGCTTGCTCAATGCGGCATTTGATTTCAACATAAACATCCCGCCCTCCATTTACATTGCATTGCGGATTTTTTATGGCGCAAAGAGCCTAAAATGAACGAAAAAATAAACAGAGAAACGATAGATTCATCGTTATTCCTATGTAATGTACAAAGATAGAAGTTTTACATTGATATTAAGGTGGAAGTACAAAAATATATTTGATTAGGTACAGACAAAATGAGCTAAAGTTGCTGTTGTAAAGGTTGCAACGGGAATATTGAGAAAAGAGGAGAAGAGTTCAAGTAAGTAATATTGCTTAGCAAATTTATACCAGAGTTGAAATTTGTTATCCAACATCCAAAATGATTCATTTCATTACCTTTTAAACTTAAGTAGTTTATGTTTTATAAAACTAGAAAGACTTCGGTGTCTGGGACATGTGGAGAGAATGACCGAGCATCAAGCACCAAAGTCCCTGCTGAACTCAAGGCCGATAGGGCGAAGGAGCTTAGGAAGGCCAAAATTAAGATGGAGCGACAACGTCCTCAAAGGCATATCTGCCTTGGAGCTCCTGAACCGGAGAAAGCTGGCACTAGACCGAGATGAGTGGAGGAAGACTCTTGAGGAGGCCAAGACCCACCAGGGTTTGTAGAGCCAAGAGCGATGACGATGATGAGTTTATGTTTTTCACCCAATTTAATGATCACCATGAATAATCTCTACAATATTATTGAATGAATTTATTGAAGGGTCTGATACAGTTGGGGCCGCACCAACCCATGCACCCTTGGCGTAGCCGAAAATACTCTTGACAGAGTGCGTAGTATACCACTTTTGGAAGACAGATTCATGAAGCTGCGTGGAATTTCGAATGACTGTATCGGTTTTCTAACTTTGGAAATTGAACATTCGATATGCGAAGCCTTTTATTCCTTATGTACAATGTTTAAAAGTATATTTCTAATATGTAGTCTTTCTAATATTTATACTAAATAAAAACTGTACAGACATTTAAGAATAAATTAAATACAAAGTTTTAAACCACTTTATTGCTATATATTTTATCATATATTTTATTATATATTTGTCAACTAGTTTCGGTTAGACTCAACCTTCTTCTGGATATTATTTATACATACAATTATAATACAGACTAATCTAGGTACAGAAATGTATAAAGAGGAAAAAAAAAGAGAGAGGGGCAGAGTGTCAACTAAGTGGGGGGGAGGGGAGGGAAAACATAGCATTAAATTTATTCTTAAATGTCTTATAATGTCAAGCCACAAAGTGTTTTCTTGCTTTGAAAAGTTAAAAACTGTACAGGTAATTGCTTCAGAACAGACCTTGTTCAGTGAAGCAACCACCTTCACTTACATGCATAAATTTCCACGAAATAAATAAAATATTTTAAAAAATAAAAAAATATTAACGCCAAAATTCATAAGGTACTATTTTAACGGTCTGATTCCACAAGATGGCTAGTTGAATTGCGAAAAATCACTTACCAATCATCGATACAAATACGAATCTCAAGTAACGGTTATTGTGTAACCGATCAAAGCAACCTTTTTTACCATCACTAATGTGTTCAAAGGACGTTTCAACAATATTGCAAAAATATAAAATAAATCAAACACTTCGTCTCCGCGCGGTCCCCGCCAGGGACTGATTGATGACCTCGTCAATTATACAGGGCCCGCACTCCGGACCCTCGGAGGTGCAAACTGTCAGTCATGCGGAGGTCCGGGCCGACCTCCCCCCCCCCACATATTGCTCGCACGGTCCTGCACATCTACCCGATTATATCGCGCACGCTGCTTGGAAACGTTTCGTATAAGTAAAAATTGAATGGACAATTTTTCCCGATACATTTTCAAATGGTACAAGCCGACAAGACAAAGTTTATTTTTTAAAGTCGTCGATTCAATTATTTTAATATTCGACATACGATGGCGAACATGATATAAAATTGTGTATAAAGATTTATTAATTTTATTGTAATTTTTTATGCGTTTCTATTAAGAATGCTTTAGAAAATAAATATATTTTCCAGACCATTTCTGTTGTTTATGTTATTTTTTACCGTATACTCTTAACTTCGCACTTTTACATTTTTATGTTATGCATGTCACTGGATTAGTAATGGTTGGACACATTATTGTTAAGACATATTATAGTGAAAGTGGTAAAAATTACCAATTTCACAATAATATGCAACATAAATAGAAAATTTATTAAAAAATGAATTGCGAAAGTAATATGTCGATAATATCACTAAAATATTTTACTCATTACTAGTAGACCTATTTTCATTTAAGAAAGACAACCGAATTAGTATGTATAAGCCATGCGCACGAGGCTCATTGATTCGTTGTGTTGGTGTTTATACCCGTAAACACGGTTTACACATACTAATTCAATTGTCTTTCTTAAATGAAATTTACTGTACTGCCCCGTAAGGCGCATAAGTGCGAGCGAGAGCTCTCTCGGACTTATATTTAGAATGTTTTACAATCCCAGTCGCCAGTTTGTTTGGTCCCGACTATTGTTACGGGCCACGACGATGCGATTCATTCCGTACGACTGCGCGGCGGTATGCAAAAAGCTCCGGCGGTATAAACACCGAGGGAGATAAAGTTTCCGCAGACACATAAACACGTCGAGAGCGAGGAAGACCTCCGCGGTCGGCTCCAAAGTTTGCGGGTTCGAATCTTGGGGAAACTTGGGCCGAGTTTCCGCAGTAGCTGGGGCGGGGCGCTTTTTGCTCGGCCCCGAGACCAGGGCCGGCGCCCCGAGCCAAGCTGGGAAAATTGCATTGCCATTTTAGCTTCGCTATACGATCCATGATATCCACTACTCTACGTCTGCGCCTAATTTCAACATTTCTAATTCTATCTCTTAGGCTTACTCCAAGCATGGATCTCTCTATGGATCGTTGTGTGCATTTGAGCTTTTCTACACTTTTCTTTGTAAGGGCCATTGTCTCCACTCCATACGTCATCACTGGCAGTATGCACGATTCAAAGGCTTTTCTTTTTAGGCTAATTAGACTCATTATGAAGGCAGAAATCCACCTGTAAGGTTTTTGTTACTAGCAATGGGACACCCTGTACATACATATATGGAAGAACAAGACATCGTTTCTTGGTACTATTAAAAGTCGCGGGTGGATTCTTAAATCGTGAATTATTGATTATAATTCTCTCTTTCCGGGAATCGAAAGTCCAGGCAGTAAATAAAAGCTTACACATTCAATTGTAAATAATAACACAAAAACGAGCGTGATCCCGCCAGGTAGTCCTACCAAACATGAATAAATAAAAATTATTACTTACAATTCCATCGTCCAATTCCGAGGCGGCCTCTTCATGATTTTTCTCCAACGTAGTCGGCCATCTTTTACAACTCTTTCCATCCTGAAACAAGAAATAAT
>JADDOH010014876.1:0-16442 GCA_016648135.1 Agrypnia vestita | reverse complement strand
TGTGTTCAGTCAAGCAAAGGTGAAGCATTTCGAATCGGACCAGAGCGTCGTGCCTCAAACACAGCCGGAGGGAAGAAGCCCATACGTTCTTTCACTCCCTTGGCCCGACGAGCTCGAATTCCGGATATGAATGTTCATGAATGTCAGCTAAAAGACTCAGGTAGCCGTACCTCAATCGAAACCTTCGTTCGGGACCTCATCAACGTACGAGACAGGGCGTTCCGCATGGTCGAGCAACTATGAGAAGCAAATGAAGGGGATTGAAGAAAGAGATACACTCGCGATACAGATAGTTGTATGTAACTGGGATCAAATGACGGGGTGCGTGTTCTTGATCCAGGGGATGAACGGGACTGCGGGGACACACTGGGTGGGTCTAAGTAGAATTGCGCAAAGCCTCCACACAGTTAAAATGTGTTCAGTCAAGCAAAGGTGAAGCATTTCGAATCGGACCAGAGCGTCGTGCATCAAACACAGCCGGAGGGAAGAAGCCCCTACGTTCTTTCACTCCCCTTGGCTCGACGAGCTCGGGCTCTGGTTATGAATGTATGTGAATGTAATAACTCCGTACTCAAGGACGAGATAGGACGTTCCTCATGAACGAGAAATTATAAGATGCAGGTAGCAGTTCGACAATCAATACTATGCTCGGGACCGCTTTAATGAACGAGATCTGTTAGCAGTTTAACAATCAACTTTTATAATCGGGACCGCATTCAGGAGCGCGATGGCATTACTAACACCATCATACTCATCATTCACCACCTTTTCTAACTTGCTGTATACAGAGACCATCGGGGTTCTCCTTTCCCGGCCAGCGAGAAATATATCAGGAATTACACAATCAACTGTAATAATCATGCTGATTTACCATCGTTTAATATCTTTAGTCAATAAGACTACACCGTGGGATCAATCACATCAACTATAATTGGCGATGCTAACATGGCTCTGACTGACGCGCTCAAGGAAGAGTCTTTTCCAGTCACCCAATTAGTTCATTCAGCCCTTTAATCAGCAGTAAACATCATAATAATCCGGCTCATGTAGCCGCAACGCGGGATCCTCATCATTATACACCAGTCAATTTGACTGCCCCGCGGGACAATATACAAGCCTTAATATCAGACGCGGGATTTCTTCCTGATATGTTTGTCGACGGGAAGCGAGGACTTCGGAGGATTCCAGCAGGAGCAATAGAGTCTCGGCCTGATCTTGGTCTGCAGCTTAGTGTGGGAGGTTATGTCTAAACAGGAGTTAACCACCGGATGCGGCGATGCTCTGGGGCCGCATCCCCCTCCCCCCTACAGGGGGGGGGGCATCTAGAATCCACGTTTGAACAGAAGTGGTTAGACACTTCTTAAATTTCACTTACAAATCTGTATCTTCCATTCCCTTAGAATCTCGGGCTGCGATAATGTCAGACAAAGCTTGCCCTGAGCCTCTGTTGCGCCTAGTTGTTGTGAATATATATGTTTGTCTTCCCTACTATGTACTATGAACAGATTGAGCAGATCGGACAACGTGGGATGCGCTATTGGTAGGTTTCTTACTTGTGTTTTGAATATAACGTATGCTATTATATCTTGTAAATCTGTCATAAATGGGTGCCGCATGTGGTTGTGCTGACACTGTTCTAAGCTGCTATTATGAGATGTTGATAATCAAAGCGGGCGGAATCTTTAGCGTATGCCGTTAACTTGGCAACAATTGTATTGTTTTATATTTCAGTATCTTAACCCCGATGGTATTATAGTTATGGCGGTTCAATGTAAGGGAGTTTTGCTACTAGCGTTTATTCCTAGGCTACGCCGCATATAATTGGCTTTTAGGCCGACTCCGGACGTGGACGATATCGGCTATCTCTCATATAGGCGAAACTGTAGAATTCTAGAGCGGTTTCTAGAAGGTCGAGTACGGATTAGTTACGTGCGTTTGTTATTACCATAGTTAGGTAAGAATTCGATCTATATTAGTCTAGTCGCGTTAATAAGAATACGAATCTCGCCACATATCAAAAGAATTTTGGATAGCTAGGACACAACGGAGGGCGAATTTTCCTAACCACTAGATAGATCACGACTGGCCAATTTAAAAAAAAAAAAAAAAAAAAATAATAATATTAGCTTTCATGTAAATATACTTCCGAAGTTCTAAGTTCGACTTAAGTTTTATCTAGTAGCTTAAAGCATAAAGTGTGTGCTTAAAAGTCACAAAAGTTGTAATAAAGCTCGATGCGGTAGCTTAAAGTCTCAAGCTTTGGGCTTTTCGTAAAACTTATATTATTAAACTTTATAGATAGGTATTTAGCTTAGGTGTGCAGGTAGGTACGTTACAGGAAGATCTAGAAGACGTTACTGGAGAGATCGTGCGGAGAGAGCTTGTTCTGAGAGAGTAGTGAGCATAGCAGCGAACAAGCTGCCGTCTGGTACCAGACTCCCAGGAAGACCGCATAAAAGATGGCGAGATAGCTGGACATCTGTTTCCCAGGAACAGGCTCCGAGCAATGACAGGACGCAGTCCTAGATGAAGCAGAAGAAGAAGAATCATTGTTAACGTCTCAAAATACAACCACATATTGACAATTTATTGAAACAACAAGAGCAGTCTGAGAATTTTTATAGTCAGCAGACAGTATAGCGGACCGAAGATCGACACCACGGCGGTTCACCTGGAGAAATCGGTAAGTTCAAAGTTCAAATATCGCTCTATAGAAAGCCCTTCTTCTTCTTCTTCATTCACCTGTCGGGTCCCCCCGACGTCGGCGATCATCTGGGAGAAAGTTTCCCTGTCCAGGGCAGTGCGGAACAGCTCTTCCACGCTTCTTATCCTTATGTTTCGAAGCCAGGAATGCCGCCTTCTTCCGACCCCTCTGCGACCCTCAATCTTCCCCTTCATGATGAGCTGAAGGATGGAGTATTTTTCGCCTCTCATTATATGACCAAAATATGACATTTTACGGAGCTTTACTATGTTAAGTAACTGTCTGTTTGTATTTGCTCTACGTAAAACTTCAACATTACTAGTCATGTTATCCTTACCATGTCCTTAACATTTTACGATGTATCCACATTTCGAACGCCTCTAGGCGATTTAGAGTAGTCACCTTCAGCGGCCATGCTTCAACACCGTAAAGTAGAACTGACCATACATAGCATTTGATCAATCTCTGTCTGAGCTTCAAGTTTAAGTCGTCATTACAGAGTAGACTTTTCATCTTATTAAAAGATGCACGGGCTGTCTCTATTCTGCATTTGATTTCCGTATCAGGGTCCAGATTGTCAGTAATAATACTGCCCAAATACTATAGAAAGCCCGAAATCGATAAACTCCTGGCCTTACGGGTATGTTTGAAATACTACTTCGGGTCTCAAAGAATCACTCCCATTATCTGTCCAAAGCAACGTCATAACAATAACAGCGACCGTGGAAATCTGACCTGTTTCATTCTGTTGACACCCTTTTTATAACTCGGCTGAGCCGAGGATGTCGGCATCATTAACCTCATTGGCTATTGATGACTACATCAACTACGAATCAGTTACCGACTGAATGAGGACATTTTGTAACCTCCAATTAAATGAATGAAAAATGAGCTCACGCGGAATCCCGCGATCTGTCAATTTAAACATACCTACCGACATTACAATAATAAAATCAAAAGATTTGACCCGAAATTTCCGCGATTATAATTACTAACAATTTCGCAATGAACTATGCTATGTACATAATATTTGATGTGCTTCTGGGTGTGTTATTTTTATACTTCGCCTAAGGCCATCTTGTATGTGTTAAGCATACACAGTGGTGTGATTAATGGACTCACTTTTACAAAGGGCTGCGGTCGGCCCCGTCAACATGTGGAACGAATAATACGAAAACGTACAGGCTGTCACATCACTATAACACGGGAAGGGTGACTATCACACAACTTTTGTCTACTAAACCACTCTATAATAATTATTTAACAACTAGCTGTAATCCGTCAAAAATGACGTTACTTTTACATGTGGTTCATAAGGAATAATTATATATTTATTTTATTTAAAAAAATCTTTAAAAAATCTAAAATATTAAAAAATAAAATTTAGAAAAAAAAATTACTATAAAAAACTATAAAAACATAACCAATTGCAGACATTGGAGAAAACGCGAGAAGTCAGATTAATGTAGCTCAGTCATATATTGAGATTGTCACGAGAAGGTATCGAAATCTCTCGAAATGACTCGACTATTTTTGTAAATTCTCAAATGATCGAGAAAACAATAACCCATATAAATCCATCGACCAGCTTGTATGCGGTCAGTGTGTCAGAGTTATTGAAACCGGGCTAAAAGCCATAGAAATCCACAAACGAAATCGTGCAGCATGTGTTGCCAGCGCATGTGTGACCAAGCGACAGATATTCAGCGCAGGTACCTACCGACAATCAAGAAGTTTTTTTAGTGCGAACCTGAGCAATTTATATGTGTAACGTTACGTGTAAGTAACGTGCATCAGTATATGTGAGACAAGTTATTCAGGAGTGATAAAAAGTGCAGCGAAGTTTCTAGAACGAACTAAGAAAATTGGTGCGAATTACTAATTTAATTAGATAACTAGTGTGTGAAACATTTAGTAACGATGAATTCAAAATTGGTGCTCTTATTCAGTTCGTGTTCAGTGACTTTGCGTAATAAATAAAAGTTTAAATTGTTTTAATATTTCATTCGCCTATCGTATCCACGTCCCGTGATAATATCATGAAAATAATTGCATTTTTTGAATGTTTATTATTAAAAATAAATTCATGTTGCGTAGATGGCGGGACGCATATATGTCTCTATATTTACTCCATATAAGAACTCAAAATCAACGGCTTATGTGAGAAGAATCTTCTAATTTTTTGGTCATCGCGCAGAAGAGAAGATAGCCTGGAGAACCCTATTACGGTGGGTCACATCAAGGGTAGAAGATGAAGATGAAGGTCCCCCACTCGTTGGTCTGGCCAAGTAGAAAAAACTACAGGTGCTCCTCTGGTGAGAACGCTAAGATCTGCAAGACCTCAAAAAGCTGGAGGAGAGTAGTCGAGAGAAACATCTCACAAAACTTCACATGCGCTTTGCGTGTGTGAATGTATCACAAAGTGCTTCACATTTTAAGGAAAACTTTCGTTAGAAATACTTACGAGGCATATTCATAAAGGGCCGTTAGATTTCGACACAGTAGGTATTGCTATCCAATACTTAGCATCGTACTGATAACGTTCTCACCACGCTTTCAACACGGTATTGCAAGCTATTGCAAGCCAATACTTAACCACATCACCAACACTCACAACAACACATCAGCCCTCAGCCCAGATGATGGACCATGCAATGGGATCCTAAACTTTTGCCAGAAATGTCGTAAAAATACGGCATAATACCCCAGAAGACACAAACCAGAAAAAAGTTTAATTTACATATCTATTTCACTTTTCCACATAATTGCTATTTAGTTCTAAGCACCTTTCATAACGCTGGACTAGTTTCTTTAACACCTTTCCATAGAATTTCACCGCCTGAGAATCGAACCAGTTAACAGCGGCAGTCTTGGATTGTCTACCAAGCCACCGTTTCAAATGTAAGAGGAAGTAGTCGATAGTTGCAAGTACGGAACTATATGGATTGTGGTCAAAAAGTTCCCAAAGAAAATTTTGAATATTTTCCATAGTTACGGCAGTCTGTGATATCAGAGCTTGTCTGTGATAATCGTACATATAGAGGTTCGTCCAACTCGCGGAAATTCATCAGCCGGAGTACTCATCGTCAATCGCCGAAACTCCGCAGTTTTCGGTTCGCTTGTTCAACGATTTCGTCGGTCTGAATACTGGACCTGCTGCTATACTCTTCAATATGCATATTAAATAAATAGCCGATAGATGACCCCGCATGCGTGAAACTGTATTCAGACCCGCTAACATTTAAATATATGCCGACGGCCCTCATTTTATAAATATGCTTGTTTATTTATTTTATTTACTTATATACGCCCATTGCAGCTTTTTACATAAAAAAATATTACATTAAATTCAAAAATTGTACACATTAAACAATATCAGAAATAAGCAATAAATGATATAAGCAGTGAAATTATCAGGTATAAGCATTAAAATATGAGTATAAAAATTAAGATTAAAATAAAATTAAAATTAAAATATAAAATACATTAAAAATATAAAATACAGAGCAATAATGTGTATAAAAAAATATATATTACACATCATTACATGTATATATTAACACCAGTTAGTAATGAAATAGTATTGTCTCTTTAAGTATAAACTTTATTTTCACTAGACTGTCATCGAAAACATCAACCATATAGCCAAATTCATTACCAGTCTTTAGCATTCTGCTAATTAAGGCATTTGATTGTTAATTCGTTCTGGAATTTTGGCAATAAAATTTGACAATTTGTTGATTTCTATGTAAGGACGGGATATTGTACTTGATACACGCTACAAGGTCAGGGCTGTCCAACATATTATTTACAATTTTGTAAAGAAGAACTATATCACAAATTTTTCTTGTATCATATAAGGTTAGTAAATTCAGTCTCTTCAATAGGTTTTTGTATTTTATGTTTTGTATTGGTATGCTTATCTTGTAGTAATGTATCTGAGAAATTTGCCTTGAACATGCTCAATACTCTCTATATGTCCATTATAATATGGAGACCAAACTGATGAGCAGTATTCTAATTGGCTCCGGACAAGAGATGTGAATAATATTTTGATTGAAATGGGCATGATATCCTTAAAACAAATCCCAGCAATTTTAGAGACTTACAAGTTATCGCATTTATATGGTTAATAAAAGTAAGTTTTGAGTCGAATAATACACTTAAGCCACGAATACAGGCATCATTTTCTAGTTTGGTGTTACATAGAGAGTATTCATAATGTATTTTTGATTTTAATCTAGTAAATGATATAATTTTGCATTTATTTAAATTTAAGAAAATTTTATTCATTTCACACCATACTTGTATTAAGAATACATTACATTATTTGGAAAACATTACACTAAAACTGTCGCCTTAATTCACAGGTCATTGTAATGTCTTAAAATTCTTTGTAATTGTTTTTTTCTTTTTTTTCTGTCCAGTAAATAATTGAGTCTGTTAAATAATTGAGGAATTATCTATTGTTTGGTTCAGTCAGCGTAAAAGTTGTTTATTGACATGTTGTAGAAATGATAAATGTATCAGTGTGTCATTTGTTACCCTTATCAATAGAGCTGATTTTTATGAATCGCATGTAGAACCGCATCGCAAATGCTTTACGTCGTTTTAGAATTGTTGATTAAGCATACAAATAGAGATGTAAGTATAAAATAATAAATATACTGATAAATGCATATGATATTTTTAACATAAATGTATTTTACCACGCTAATATTAGCTTCACGTGTTTGTCTTTTTGTCTGGACAGAATCTTATAATCGATATTTCACCCGATTTCCAATGTCCAATCTGAACTGAAATTTTTCACACAGACGATGACACTACATTAACGTATTATCAAATTCACTAATTAATGAATTAATTCATCATAATTAAATAATCAAAGTTTTATATGGGAGATTAGTAACTAGCTCACCAAAAGATGACGTTTGTTTCCTACCGGAGTGATTTTGTACTCTGAGTAATATAATAAGACTAAAAAGATGAAAATTATTTAACATAAAATTTTTTTTTTAAAAACACATGCATGTACCTCTAAATGCATGTATCTAAATGTACTAAAAAGTAAATAATTAATTTTTTGGCCAAAAAATGTTTGCCTCACTCCGCAAACAAAAGCGTGGGGGCTTTCCCTCCATCAACAACAGAATTCTATAACCTTTATCAATACAGTAAGCGCTTACCTTTTACTTGGAGTGTGAGACAAAAATTTTTTGACCGAAAATCGATTTCTTACTCTTTACTCCCTGCTTGCTTGCTTGCCGGCTTGCCGTCGAAAAAACTTTGGATCGATTTTTAACCCATTTCCCGTGATCCAATCTAGCTGAAACTTGGCAAACAGACTCGTGGCGACGATCAAGAAGATCAGTCAAATTTTCGTTAAAAAATTAATAATAATTATAGTATAATTTCGGATTTTTAGAAATTTTATTGGTTTTTTCAAATTGGAATCATTAAAAAAGTTTGATTTCTAACAACGGCGCGGCGGCCCGATAACGTCGCGGAATATTTTATAAATTTGAATTACTCCGTCGGTATACATAATAGATACTTCACTACGATTGTCGAAAATCTAAATTGACTGACAAATGTTTTTAGAATTTAATCTTCAAAGTATGAAGTGTTTTATCAAAGCTCAAAACATCTGACATTTTAGAAATATATTAAATTACTGTAAGTTTAGTGGTGTGTTATATGTTTTAATTCGTCTTTAATTGTTGTTATATTTTACAAAGAAAGGGAGTATAATAAAAACTTGGTTACTACAAGCGCGGTATAATTTTTTTTCTATTAGAGCGCTTTGCTTACAGTAGGTGAAAGTAATAAAAGTCTAGGCGAAGCCTGCCTAAAACTATGCGAGTTTGTTTAATTTATAAATACACGATACACGACGCGGGCGGGCGGGATAATTTCCGATCTACAAATACCTACAAATTTCCGATTTACAAATACCTTCAAATGACGGCGCACGTTTTGAAGTGTCATCGTTCACTTTAAAAACCATTTATAAAGCGTGTCGTTATATTGAACGGCAGCCTTCGAGGGAAATAACCACATGGACTACAGAAGGTTCTGTACAGTACAGACAAGAACCTTTGCGATAAATTCAAAAGCGTTTGATTAAACTCAACAAAGAATTCATTACTGAAATTATTTAATAAGTAATTACATAATGTTTAATTTGAAACGGAGGTAATTTTGGAGGTAAATAAAACAGCAAAATTATTTAAAGATTTTATAAATTTCACCAAAAATCACTGGACGCAAACTTTATTAGATTATAAACTTTACTGATCACCTTTAGTCTCTCGTCCGGAGAACACTTTTTATTACACTGCTTCTATTGCATCGATCACTTTCTCGAATATCCGTTCAATTTCACACGTAAGTACTTCTCGCTAGTCGGTAGGTACTCGCCTCTTATTTATCATTCGCTTTACAGCGCGATGGCTTACTGTTTTCGCTACGGTTTGTCTCTGGTAAGGACGCATTAGTCAAACTTCAAACAATGACTGATGGAGGAGTAGCTGGCCGATCTTCTTTATAGATAAATGTCGCTTCGCAACGTTTCGAAAACTTACGAGATGAGCTTGTCATTTCGAGAGGTTTCGATAGTGCGTAATTATTTCTAATTCTGCCGTCTCGTTACAATATTATTAAATAATTTTAAAAAGTTGAGGGATCTTTTACAGTACATTCTAACTTGACAATTTAACGCATACTAAATCAGATATTAAACTGACTTATTTTCTTCTGCTCTGAATTGCTTGTAACTCACTAAATAAAGTTGGTTCAGGTGTTTAAATGGCGAGAGAATTATACATTACGTCGATCGAAAACTCACGATTTTTATTTATTTAATTTTTGATTATTAATATTTCATTGGGCAACGGACAGGACATGTTGCAAGGCAGGATGCTACAAGATGGATTCCCAGAGTTCTGAAATGGAGACTTAAGAAAAATAAAAGAGGCGTCGGAAGAGCTTAAAAGAGATGGGCCGACGTATAGCCGCTATGGGGGAAGAAATGGACACAACTAGCAAAGAATAAGGAAGGATGGAAGGGTATGGAAAAGGCCTATATCCAGTGGAGAGATGATGGCTGATGATGATGAAAAAGAAGAAATAAGAAGAAGATATGTAATACTATAAACACAATGTCATCAAATAATGGAATGTGGTGGCGTTTAATTTGTGGATATCCATTTTAAAAATTATGAATAACACACTATTTTAGTTCCACTAGTTTAATTTTGAGTATAACGCAACATGTTTCGGAAATTTCCGTTTCCTTTCTCAAATGAGCAAAGACTGAATAAATTGTGTGAGTGTCTGGTCTGGGATTGCGGGTTCAGTAGAAGTGGAGGTGGGAGAGAGGGAATATTGTAAGAAGGGGTGAAGTGAAAGGTTGTATTTGTGTTTCTAAATTATTTTGTTTTTGACCGTGTGTCTGTTTATGTAGGATGTGTGTATTTATGTTTTTGAATGTGTGGTTATTTTCCAAAATATGGTGAGCATATTCTGAAAAGTTATTTATTATTAGCGAGGCACCTTTTATATTATTTGAATCTAGTTCCTATTGATCCGTTCTAATTTATAAAAGTTTCTGAAACATGTTGTGTTTTAAAAATTAACTAGTGGAAAAAATAAAAATAGTGTTTTTAATTCATACCTAATTGTTACAACTTTATCAACTTATAACCTATCTAACTTATGCAATACACATTTTCGAAGCTTTATTTTATATCTTGATATTTTTGGTTTCCTTCTTATTCAGATGAAAATCTGGCATTCCGATGAAAGAGTTCTTTGCACTGTACTCCTACATCATAGCTTAATATGCAGTGAATTGTGACTTCTTTCTGAATGGCAAACTCATTTTATCTCTTTCTCTTGTAGGATGTTAGTGCTCACGTTGATTTGAATCAATTTTTCAATGAAATTGTCAGTCGAGTTTCTCGATTTCAAGAATTTCGAAATTCTTTTTCTACATATATTGCACTCCATCAAGTGCAAGACTATCATCACCATTATTTACTCAAAAATCTGTTTTTGACTAAAGAATGCCATTTTTTTTATATTATTATATTATTTTTTATATTATTAGTTCTACTATATCATACTTTTATGTCTTTCTATGCTTGTTTTACAATGAAAACTGATAAATTTAGAATGATACATTTTTTTAATGGAATGTAAGAATATCTTTTTGTTGAATATATTGGCAAAATTATCACTTTTAAGACTTACTTTTTTTATATGTATGTTCTGAAAACACAATTACTAGATTTATCCACTACGGGATAATTATTTAATTGAGTTAAATTATAGAGGTCTCACAGAGATGAAGCAACGTTCATCTATTCCATCGTCATAACATCAGATTTTAAAACATTATATATATATGTTATTTCAAGGACCTATGCTAGTGACATCTGGTGTCTCTTTTCATGAAACAGTCTACCTACATCGCAGCTGGTAATGATACGTCAATATTATTAATGTGTAGTATTTTTTTAATGTATATATATGTTATTTTTCCGAATTATTTAACATATAAATTAGAATACGCCTGAAAATCAATAGTTTTAAATTTTTTTTGGAATTGGTGAATGTTGCATTCTGTAGAATGATCACTTAAGCTAGAGCATACAGGTTGTAAGCCCTTGGCCATCATAAAAAAACTTCCATATATGTTTCTCAAATAAATAGCTTCTTCTCTATGAGACTTCTATAATTTATCTCACCTACAGTAGGTACTATTAGAATTAACGGAACACAAAACTTTAAATCTCATATCTCAGAATGCATATTTTTGAAAGGTAAAAAATCATTTTAATTCACAAACAACAATTGAAATAATGTGTTCGTGTTTTGTTATGTACGTTTTAATAACAGAAGTTTATAATAAATATTACATGTGCTTAAATAATGTAGCTTTATTATGATCTAAATAGTGGTCGCCTTTGTACCAGCACCCTTGATACACAAACAACTCAGTTTTAATTTCACACCGGTGACAGATGTTCCGAAAAGTCCTTGAGCAATCACCGGGTAGTTTATATTATGTAGTTGGGACACTGATGTTGTATTTATTCTGTGGGAAACTTCACGTTATTTAGACACCCAACAAAATAAGGGAAATTATTTACCGGAAACGTAGCTCCGTACATTACAAATTAAAAGTTATAACATTTTAACGAGCGTTAGAACCCAAAGCAACGCCCCATAATCAACCCTCAACTTTCCCTTTCATCTAAAGATAATCAATATGTACGTTGGGTGAAAATAATTTATATGTGTGGCAAGTTTGTATTATTGGCATTTTGAAATTCAATATTTTAGGAATATCTTTGGCGAAAATAATCAAAACATGTATTCTGTGTTCTATCAATTTTACGTTGATTATTTTTATTTTAGTAACGAAGTTCTGAATTTGACAGAAATTGCACATAATCGAGTAATGGCACAACTGTACATAAGCATGGAATAAATTAGAAAGAACAGAAAGTCAGGAACATTAAAAAAATAACGTTCTTTAAACGCAGTTTTCAGTATGTGTTATTTTTGACAGCAACAAAACCACAGAAGCAAATCTGAGCAAACATTGACAACCAGTGAGTAATGATTATCTAACTGTTTGTAGAATTTTCTCGATTGACGTTTAGTGCAAATTACGAAATAGTGTTCCAGGGCAGACCCACCGATTGTTTTGTAAACAAAGCTCCTAGATCGGTTCTGCTCATTTGCCGTCCGGTTGGCATATTTAAATACTAAAAGCAACCGTGTGACTCGTTGTTATAAAACGAACGAACGGCTGCCATCCAAAATTTGGCACCATTGTCCCGACTATTGATTTTTATATTAAAAACCCAGATTACAAAAATATTACAAAACTTGATTACTTAATTGTGATATAATTGTAATACTCCTATCACTGGGTATCTCTTAGTAGTGATTATGTTTTGCTAAATTTTACCAAAACGTAATTATTTTCGACAGGACCTCTCGATGAGAGATTTAGTAGATTTAGTATTGGAATAGTAAAATTTAAAATATAATAAAACTCAAGGAGAGATGACATAGCTTGTGGTGATGCGGTTTGTAATAAAAATGCGGTTGTAGAATTATAATAGTCCATTGAGATTTGTTCAAGTGAGAGAAAGCGTTCTTTTTAGGACTTCAAATTCAAGGCGAGACGTTGCCTGGCACATACGAGGTGAAAACAGAAACGATGATCACAGCATGAATCCAGACCCCAAATTAAGCTGAAAAATCCTACCTTGAGACGCTGGATGCTGGTGAGACGGGCAAGGATGCCTTTTTCTTCAGTGATCCTGGTCCAGCTGCAGACACAAACTCCAGTCGATCGCCGAATAATTAACGATAATATTGAGAGGACACAATCCATGGCTGCGGTTTATTCAAATACAAGTGTTTATGCTGGTTTACAAGATAATATTTCTTGAACAGTGGTCCAAAAAACGAACGTAAAATAGATGCGGTAAGTACAGTATGCGGTTTCTTCACTCGAAGACAATTAAAAAGTGAGATGCGGTAGGGATAAAATTAATTACATGCGTTCGAGTCCATACAGGACAACAGATGTCGTTAGGCATATCAAAGGGGAAGGTCGACGGAGTGGGATAAATTAGGAATAAAGAAAGAAAGTCCAATCCAGCCACAACAATCGTCTCCATTTTTTCAGTTCTAAAACTGGCCAAACCACTGTGTTTTCTGTGAATTTTAATGATTTCACTCATACTTTATTGTTTTTTTATGGTATATCTATCTCATGTGTAACCATTATATCGAAAGTCATTTTCCCCATCCCCTCAACTCTGGGGAAAGAGATTCAATGCCGCCCTCGTAAAACCTGAAAGTATCAATCGAGTTTTGTTACTTTGGCGAAAAAAAACGCCGTCTTTTGACACTTCCCGTCACGTGACGGGGTCACGTGGTCACGCGTGTACGGCCGCCATCTTGGGGTTATAAAAAGGCTCTCTTCTGTGTAACGGGGCGACGTCTGGAATAAATTTATGACACTCCACCAGAGCGCCATGAATATGAAAAACTTGATTGATGGCTTCGACTAGGGCCGAAGGCGTTTCTATTAAAATGATTGGATGGATTTCGCCAAGACTGACTTATTTCGCCAGAGCATAAATACGCCCGAATCTTGTCTTTGCGACAGCAAATGGCTACTTGGAAAAACAAAATAGACACGATTTGGTAAAAATGCTTAAAGGGAAATAAATATTTTTTTAAGAGATTTAAATTTCATTTACTTTTTTTACTATTTTGAAAGAAGTAAATGTTATTGAAAGACGGAGATGCTAGTGGTACAAAAAATGAAATGAAAAAATAGAATGAATCTGACGAAATCTCAAAAGGAAATACTGACAATAATTTTAAATAACGATGAAGTTCGGAGCATTTTCGTGCGAAATAACATTCACAAATCATAAAAAAAAATTTAACATACAAGTTAAATATTTTTTACAAAAAATTCTTTGTAGCTTTATGAAATCCACATACAAGATCATGAAATATTATTGTTCGCCTCCAAAATAGTAGAATCCGGGATAATATTCTCTCAGCTGTGAAGACATACAACAAAAATAATGTGTCCAACAAACTTAATGTATCGCACATAGGTCTACAGGGAACTTCTCCGATATATGTCTGTGAGCATCTCTCTCCTTACAATAAGACTATACATGCAGCAGCTAGACAAATGGCTAAAAATAAGCAATTTAAATTTGTCTGGACCAAGAATGGAAGAATTTTCATCGGGAAAGACGAACAATCGCCAGTTACACCAGTTCCTAACCTGGATGCATTGCAAAATTTTCAGTAAATTAAAGGACTGTCCAGTAAGTTTATTAATAACTTTGTGTTAGTTCATAATGGCTCTTTCTATCTACTATCAGAATGTTCGTGGTCTGAGAACTAAGCTTAATGAGTGTTACACAGAAATTCTAAATAGTGATTATGACATTATTTGCTTGACGGAGACATGGCTTACTTCATGGGTGAATAGTGAAGAATTATTCGACGCCAGATATATAGTTTTTAGACGTGATCGAGATAGTTCTCAGTTTGCCAACAGGAAAGACGGAGGTGGAGTTCTGTTAGCAACTAAGAAGTCATTCTCAGCATACCAGCGGAACGATCTCTGTACGGAATTCGAGGACCTCTGGATCTCAATCAAAGGAAAAAATAATATTACACCAATCAATATAGGAGTTGTGTATATACCGCCTAATATCTCAGATACAGTATTCAATGAGAATCTTATTAAATGCCAAATTAATTTCCTCAAAACCACTACAAGAAATTTCTGATATCTTTTCAGAATTTTTCGCTTCAGCTTTTGATAATGCTTCTCATCTTCACTCATCTGCTCTCATTAATGACTCTCTCGATTCACTTTCCTTTATACCACTGCATAAAAATGAAATATTAAAAATTATGAAAGAATTGGATCCCGCCAAGGGCGCAGGACCTGATGGTATTCCTCCACTTCTTATAAAAAATTGTGCTCACCTTCTTCTAGATCCTATCTATATCATTTTTAGCAAATCTTTAAAAGAAGGAAAGTTTCCCGACTTATGGAAGGTAGCTCACATCACACCAATATTTAAGACAGGAAATAAAAGTGACGTTAGTAACTATAGACCTATAAGTAAACTATCTTGTTTTGGAAAGATATTCGAGATTATTTGCTATAGATACATATTCGCCCACTTTCGTCAGACACTTTGCATTAATCAACACGGCATTGTTCCAAAAAAATCCACAACTACCAACCTGCTTGAGTTTGTGAGTCAGATTTGCAAATCGTTTGATTCGAGATCTCAAGTGAATGTAATATATACAGATTTCAGCAAGGTATTTGACAAGGTGAATCATCGTATACTTTTGATAAAACTTCATGCTATAGGAATCCACTTTAACTTATTGAGATGGATAGAATCTTACATTTCTCATCGAACTCAAGTGGTGACTGTAAATGGATATGATTCATCTCCGGTTTCTATCACCTCAGGAGTTCCTCAAGGTTCTCACCTTGGTCCCTTGTTCTTTCTTATCTTCATAAATGACTTGCCAAATATATTAAGAAATAAGTGTCTATTATATGCCGATGATTTAAAAATTTATTCCACCATTCATAGCCTGGAAGATAGTCATCTCCTACAAAGAGATCTGGACGAACTATCAAATTGGTGTAAAGCAAATAATATGTCACTTAATGCTAAGAAATGTTCATGTATTAGTTTCACTAAAAATATTAAAAAAATAGAATTTGTTTATAAACTGGGTGACGTTCCACTCGCTAAAGTCGATTCAATAAGGGATCTGGGCGTCATGCTAGATTCTAAACTCACTTTTAGAAACCACTTTGATAATATCACAAACAAGGCATATACTATGTTGGGATTTATCACCAGAATTACTCAAGACTTTAAAAATCCTCAAAGTCTAAAAATTCTCTATACATCACTAGTACGAAGTATATTGGAATATTCGTCAGTTATTTGGTCAGAGTGCAGAAAAAGTTTCTACGTATTTTGTCATATAAAGCTGGTCAACACAATAACCTTCACAGCTACGAAGATCGACTTGCCTTTTTCAAGATGCACAAACTTGAGTCCCGACGAAAAATATCCGATCTCATTGTGCTACACAAGATTCTCAGCGGAGCTATTGATTCTCTCTGTCTATCTGA
>JADDOH010014875.1:0-10431 GCA_016648135.1 Agrypnia vestita | reverse complement strand
CATCTTATGGTGTAGCGGTTTGTAGTAAATAAATGCGGTTTTTATAATAACATAGAGGTACATTGAGATTTTTTTCAAGTGCGAGAATCGTTCCTTTGCACGAGTTCAAATTTGACGAGATGCTGGAAGTTGGTTGGCACATGAAACCACATTAAAACCAGCTATAACGGCACAAAAAACCTTGCTCCGAGTCATTAATAAGAAACCATTCACATACCAATCAGACAGACTATTCAGAGAATTTAATGTACTGGACGTTAGACAGCTGTTCGTTAAGTCGACCCTCATCTTATACATCAAAAACACAAACCACCTAACAGCAACCAGTAACTCGCATTCACATAATACTAGACAAGCATTACGAAACCTTGACGAAATACCAAAAACTAAGACAACATATGGACAGAAAAATTACTCATACATAGGGCCTAAAATATTTAACATATTTTAAACAGACTTCCCGGAAATCAAAATATACTCAATTAATAAAATAAAAGCTTTAGCAAACAACTGACTTACCTCCAAAGGTAGAACAGCAACTGAAAATTTACTTACTGTAATTGCATAATAATGTCTACAAATAAAAATATATACCTATGTAAGTAAATAAATTAATTAAGGAAAATAAAAAATAATCTTAAACAAAACTTTAACCCTTTTTACATTAAACAATTATTCTACACATATTTACACTTGGACTTATGACTCACTCAACTTTCACTAACATTACACTTGATACGTTGTAGATATATAATTACTACCTTATGAAAATAAATATCACTGACAAATTCAAAAAAATATTATAATTGTGTTCTATAACGCCACTCTGGGACAGGCGTAGCCTAGTAGAGCGGCATAATCCACAAATTTAACAAAAAAAATGTGTAATTTATCTTTTATTTTATTATTAAACTAGTATTAAGTACCTTTATTTGTAAACAAGAATTTTTTTGAAATAAATAAATTTAAAAAAAAACACGAGAGGGAAAACCGTAACGACGATCGCAGCATGAATGTAGACCTCAAACAAAATGAAATTCTTACCTTTGAGATGACTGGATTCTGGTGTGAGATGTAAGGATGCCTTTTTTCTTCAATGATTTGGTCGTTGGATCATTTACATAGCGCCGTTTTCGTGAGTATTACCTCAGCGGCGCTTCACACAAAACAACATACTGACTAAAAACACTTATTTATTATTACATGCTTATTCACTAGATGACATGCAAAAATAGGAATGAACATTTAAAAATATAATAGTTGGATAAGATGGAATAAAACTATAAAAGAAAGAATCAGGTATTTACGCGGAGTGCATACTAGGAGTGGGATATATTAGGTAGTGTTATAACGGTCTGATTCGATATGCGTCTTTAGTTGTTTTTGAACTGTGGTAAACTGCCTGTTTGTCACGTTTATTAAGTAGTTTATTCCACAAATTTGGTACAGTTACCGCGAAAACCTAAGTAAAACATAAAGTAAAGTAAAGTAAAACGTTAAAATTTAAGTTATCAGGTAAAATTGTTAAATAGTGGCCCAAATAAAATATACGAAATTCCGATTTGCTACTATAACCTAAATGACATGGTTATTTATAGAGCTTCGAAGCGGAAGCTTCTGGCCGAAGAAGTGACCCGCGAAAGGCAATATGAGTATATAATACTCTCCCGTTAAGCATAATAAAGCATCATGTTTCATATTTTTACCTTTTGTTTACTCATTTTTTGTACCTCTTTTATCTGCCCAAATCCCCCTAACTCAAAAGCCATAATATCCAAACCTTCTTACCTAATATGTAGTGCATCTACAGAAAATATTTCAGGTTTGATAATACAATATATGTCTTGCGGTCGCTGGCTCTTAGTCTAATATTTAATACATCGTCAATAGATTTGATTCTTTAAGTCTTGCACAGATTCCCTTTACATTATTACAACTTAAGCTTAGGCCTTTCGAGCGGCGGCGGTAAGGGCGGTTTTTATTTAGTTTAATACCCTCTTTTGGGTTTGTTTTGGCCCAAGTTCTGACAACTTTTCCGAGGGCTTTTTGTCAAATGGGGTAAATTCAATTTACAAGGATAATCGCGAATTTCACTGTCCAATTTCTCCACAGCAGTTAAGGCTAAAGTTTTCAACTTTCAGAAACAGACAAGATTATGTCCCGTAATTGCCAAGTTTTGTCTGCCCCTAGGAGTTTCTGGAATACCCTATTATTGCGTTTTATTTACAACTTCCGTCGTAACGAAAAATAATTGAAAATTAGATTTCATATATTTGTAGATAAAAATATGAAATATTTAATTGATAATAAGAAAATATGAAATGAAACTATTAGGTCAAAAGATTCAGAAAAACTATATTTATTTTTATTAGACTAAGAAACATTCACCAAAGACAATTAAAACTGTGTATTATGCAAGAATTTTGTGTGCCTTCTGTTATGGAAATTTTTAAAAATATATCATTACTACAAATTTATAAAAAAAAAAACATATATGTAATGGATTCTGGTCTACAAGGTAATTTTGAAATAAAAAAACGCACAAATATAAAACAAGCGCATTCTAGAACTATTATTCCTTTATAGGAATTAAAACTTTCAATTCAGTACCCGAAAAATTGAAAAAATTCAAGACCTTTTGTCATTTAAAAATGAAACAAAGAATTCGATTAAAAAACCCCTTGAAATTTCCACGAACTTCACAATGTATACATATTTATTTTGTTTAACAATATTCTTAACACCTTGTTATTGCAATTTTAATATCCATGAAATGAACTGATGTGATTAATCCTCCCATAAGCACGAGCGTCAGCTCTTTTATGGCAAATAAAACGTTTTTATTGTATGAATGTATGTTATGAATACAATAAATAATAAAAACATATATGTTTTTTTTAAATCTACAATACAATATAAATAAAATAGTAATAATGAAATATGTTAAGAAATTATGAAGTTTGTTTCATACCTAGTCTAAAATACTTTAGGTAATAAACATTAAAAGAATACGAGTCGAAAATGTTAAAGTACTGTGAGAAATATTTTTTATATACATATTTATCCGGTACAACTATATAATTTACACTAGCTGTAACCCGTCAAAAATCACGGTACTTTTAAATGTCGTTTACTTGGGAATAAGCATTATTTATGTAAATAAATATAAAAAAGAAGACAAAACTATAAAGAAAAAAATTACTATAAAAAAGTTAAGAACTTTACGCGAAGTTACGATGGATATACAAACAGCCAACGAAATTATTATAATTGGGATTTTATTGATAAAGGTCACAACAACATATAAAGAAAAAAAATCACATTGATAGCACAAAAAAAATTAAATAATTATAAAAACAAGATTCAAATGAGATCGAATCATGAGCAATAGCATAAATTAAATTAGTTTCGAACGATTAAAGATTTGGACCTTAGACATTTCAGCATTACTATATGTATTATTACTAAATCTCTGAATTCATATCGAAGCCGGTAGATATTAAAGACAATCAATGTGGTTAATTTTATTTTTTTAGTAATTTCATGGAAAAAAAATGGACGCTGAAGGTGACGACTCTAAATCGCCTAGAGGCGTTCGAAATGTGGATACATCGTAAAATATTAAGAATATCTTGGACTGACATGACTAGCAATATTGAAGTTTTACGTAGAGCAAATACAAACAGACAGTTACTCAACATAGTAAAGCTCGTAAAATTTCATACTTTGGTCATATAATGAGAGGCGAAAAGTACTCCATCCTTCAGCTCGTCATGAAGGGGAAGATTGAGGGTCGCAGATGGGTCGGAAGGAGGCGGCATTCCTGGCTTGGAAACATCCGAGACTAGACCGGGATAAGAAGCGTGGAAGAGCTGTTCCGCACTGCTCTGGATAGGGAAACTTTCTCCCAGATGATCGCCGACATCGGGGGGATCCTACAGGGCATCGTGAAGAAGAAGTAATTTCATGACGGATTGCTCCATTTATCGTGCAATTTATGATGTGATACTTTCTGTATGATGCTAATAATGCTGTCATTAAATACATATATATGATCGATCTGAAAAGTTGCACACTACGAGTTATGGTGTACCTATTCATTTCATGTATTCTGCATTTTGGGACATAGAATAATGCATTATTTCAATTACGCTAATAGTTATATGGTATGAATAGGCCATAATTCTTCAGTTTGTTGATTTTTTGACATTTTTTATTTTTATATAACGTCCTGACGATGGAAAGGTATTTCCAAAACATGTAGGTGAAATACTCATATAAAAGTAAATATATACAGATAAAATAATCAATATTTTTAAAAATATCAATCTACAATGTTGCTCAATCAATTGAAAAAAAAATTATGTTCAATCAACTAAAGACATCGGCCACTGACTGTTGGTATCTACTGAGGAGCAAAATAAAGTTTTCGACTCGAGTTTGAGACTCGCTTTGAATAAATAATTTGCGATGAATCGATTTGTTTCAGCTTGTTCTGAGAATATAACAAAAAATATAACGGAATTATGGCTAAATTTAGAAAGAACCATTTTGAATGTCAAATTATTGAAAAGTATTTATTATTCCCTTGTGCAGTTACTTTTGCAATATGAAATAATTATGTGGGGCGCAGTAAATAAGCCTTATTTAACACCAATATATACAATTAAGATAAAATTATTAAATTCACATTGAAAAACGAATACGTTATCCCATTTCACAACTTTATCAAGACTTTGATTTTCCAATAGTTAATGTGCTTTACAAAAGAACACAAGCTTTTTATACATCTACAAAGATTATTCCATCCACAAAATCCGTTCTTCATGTTGTATTAGACAGCATTCAGAAGTAAAAATAATATTAACTTATCATTGTTGAAAACAACAACGACACATACGCACTATACAAAGGAGTTAAACAGAGGTAAGGTTTAATGAATTAGATTAATTTTATTTTTTTAATAAGCAGATCGTCAGTAGGTCATAATTAATCCTGATAGATGATCCTAGAGTGACATTACAGTAACAATTATAATTTTTATATGAACACATACACGTACATACAATTTTTATGATAAATTTATAACAAATAATGTCTTAATGATAAAAGAAATTGTAAATAATATTTAGAACAAAATAAAGATTTTCGCGAATCAATCAATACAACTGAGGAAGGAGTCCAATATTATAAAGTTTTTTCATAATACGAAATACACTTTTTATGATAAATTTATAATAAATAATGACTTAATGAAAAATAAATAGATTTTAAAATCAAACTAGAAATATCAAATTCATATTATTAATTTTGAAAAATCATTGTTATATTGTTATTGTGTACAACCTAATCGATTTACTTATGTGGGGTATAAAAACAAAGGAAGCAGTATCCAAAAAAAAAAAAATTTATTTATAATGTACCTGCTAAATTTGAATTTTATACGAAGCATTCATAGCTTATAAATATATAGGAAACATGATTTTGAATTAAATCTCGAATTTAGTACATTTTGAATAAGTAATCCTCGGTGACTGCATAAAAAATATTTTTTTAATTATTTAGATATTTCTGCCGGTGCTTTTATGTCCTATATAGTGCATCGTAGAAAATGTTAATACACCTCCAAAACACGAATGATACGCTTTTTGAGTAGGTCATATATTGCTAAGCTAATAATATTAAATGGGATTGATAAGTTTAAATAACCTTTATTGTATTAAAAATTTAATTAATAAATATAAACGATTTGTTAATATATCATTAATTTTTTTCTGAGAAAATCTGTTATAATCACTGATTTTTGGTTCTATGATCTTAGAAAATATAATGTAGAATCTATTTTAGAGCTTAACTATCAGGCTGTTATTTTACCATCTCGCTGAAGCGTTTCAACGAAAACTTTTTAATTAAGCCCATGAAGCGTGTATTCCAAAGCGTGGAATTATTACTTACGTCGTCCACAGAACTTTGTAAAAGGAAAAGTTTGGAAATGAGACATGTGGAAAGTAAACTAATTATCCTGAAGTCATTTGCTAATCAAACCTCTTAAATCGGCAAAAAGCGTGGACGAAAGTTGTCCCTGTTTTTACAAGGTTAAAGCGTAATCTGCTTCACTACTAAGGCCTTTGAAAAGAGTATTAGTATGTTAATTAATATTATAAGTAAGGCTTGGGAAATATATCATGATTAATGTTATGTGCAAAACTTTAGGTTATAGGCTATAATTTTTATTGATATTTGCATAATTCTTTTCAAATTAATATAGGCTATTATTTTTAATTGATATTTCCATTTTTCTTTTCAAATAATCTATCATCTATGTCAAATAATCTGTCATTAAAATTTTCCAGCAATATTAAAAAAAATCACAATTTTTTCTCATATTATGAATTTTGCTCACACCGCCAGACAGTCGCCTTAACAAAAACAAAATATTAAATACATAAAAAAAAAACGTTTTATAAAATAAATTAACAATATTTTTATACGTATGTTCTGAGAACACAATTACTGGATTTATCCACTGCGGGATTATTATTTAATTAAGATAAATTAAATAAATCTCACAGAGACGAGGCTATTTACATGAGAAACATGTATAAAATCTTTGTGATCACTCCACACTCTACTTGATCACTCTTCACTCTACACAATGCAACGTTCACCAATTCCATTGTAAGAATATCCACATATCGATTTTTTTTTTAAACTTATATACAGGGTGTCCCGTATCTCGACGTCAAACTGAAATCAGGTGATACGCCAAGTCATAATAGTTATCACAAAAATATTTAAAAAAATCTAAGTCGGTTTTTTTAAAAATTATAATCATTTAAAATAAAACTAAAAATCTACACCCTGTGACGGTCTTTTTACTCCTGTTGCTACAAATCTTTATTTTTATTCTTTTTATTACTATTATGTAATTCTGAATAACGCTTCTGTTAACTTTTGTCCAAAATTCAAAACCAACTGCTCCATCTTGGAAGAAAATGTTAATTTTTGACCAAACCAAGTATTCAAAATCAATATTTTGCTCACTGACTGCACTGGAAAAAAAAATGTACTACATGAGGTTGGCAAGTAACTTCAAAAGTTGGCGCATTTAATAAGAATTTCAAAATGGTATAACATTGTATAATTGTGGACAAAATATTTTTTTATACATATATATGTTTGTAATAGGAATCATCTATCATGTCTAGAAACCCAAAACTGTACATTGTCGGATATTTCGGACATTTCAAGATATTTCGCTAATTTATTAGATATTTCCACAGCATATTCTAAACCTTTCTAGCGGGCGCGTAGGTGAGAACATTGAAGTTTAACTTTTACGTAAACGTATATTTGGAATTATATATTTATATATAATTCCAAATATACTTATTATAATTTATATATGTGGGGTATAAAATCAAAGACAGCAATATTCAAAAAAATGAATACAGTCAACGAGGTTTACTTATTAATAATACACTGAATTCAAGATTTTATAGGAAACAGTCTATCAAGTTATATGAAGCATGATTTTGCAAGGGATAATAATTACTATTGGTGATTGCATTCAAAATATTTCTTTTTAATTTTTAGTATATTGCTGCCTCTACTTTTATACCCCACATATATCCTTCAGGAAAAAGTCACGCCTCAATAACCTCACTGCACATCCCTGCCTTCAAGTAATTTCCAATTGACTGTTAAACGTCCAGTGTTCTGTGGAAATGTAATTCTTTCAGTCCCGTGACAATGCATTAAAGTTAAACAACCGCTGCTCTAGAGCATGTCGTTTGTAAAATGGTCGTTCGGCGTCCTGGGTTGCTCCTACAGGCCCCCTTCCACTTCCACCCCCAGCTACCCCAGGGGTGGATCCCCACTTCGAGGATCACTACTCTAGACAGCAAACTTACTCTCGCCTAACTATATTTACCTGCTGGTCGCGAGGGCCACAAGTAGCTGCGGTTTTAAAATAGAACATGTTTGCTCAGCAATATTAAAAATCGCAAAAACTGGGTTAGTTTCGTCATACTTGAACTTATATTTATATTTACTTAGACAGTATTGTAACGAATTTTAACAGACTTAGGACGTTAGGACTCTCGCCTCGTGATCCAAAGGTCGCGGGTTTGAACCTCACCCAGACCAGCAAGTAAGTCCCATTTTCATAGCACAAGCGCTTAGTTTAGTTTGAAAATAGTAAGAATAATGATGTGACATGTATTCCGTGTTTGTATCTCTACTTTAAAATATATATATATATATATAATGTGACGTAGCAACCTTTGTTCGTCACACTTCTTCGCGAAACCTCTGAAAAAATGAATTTATCGATCCCCGCACCAACGATCTGCACCAAAAATTGATTTCTGACCGCGTAGGTACCACAAATACTCTATGGAACAAAATAATGTCTTTGGTCTACTGCGGATAGTTTCACAGCGGTCGCGAACGGCGGGGACGAGATTACAAAATGGCGCATTCGGAATCTGACACTTCAGCACGCAAGATGTGAACTTTTTCTGTGAACCCTCGTGTTAATAGGTAAGCTCATTCCGAGAGACGCAATTTGAAGTGGCATAAAGATAACATGTGAAATTACATGATTGGTTGTTAATAATGTCTTTCGTCTTAATAGAGGGTTTTTCCACGGGAGCGCTTCGCGCCATGGCCAGGTGACGCAGCATGGAGTGAAAGGTGAATCCATTGCAAAGCCTGGGGGGCAGCTGCAGAGGTGATGTTCCGGAAATCATCTGCATCGGCCGCCCAAAGCCTCGGGGCGGGGTTGTTCTCTGGACCCTTAAGGGAGCAATCCTCCTCAGATGCGAGGCCAGCAAAATAAAGACCACGACTTGCCTGGTATTCAAATTCTCTCTAATAAACAATTTCACATCACGCCTGGAGCGAGCTGTGTGTTATCTGACTCCGTAAATACAAGAACATGTGCATCAGGTCGAGCTGTTTTAAAAAAAAAGGAACATTGCTAAGCACGTGCGGAAGCGGTGTTTGTGCCAGACTATTGTAGCTTCATTGTTTTAAATGTGATATAGTAATTTTGCCCAGATGTTCATTAATTTGCAGAATGTGAATACCACGCCCCGACACCTGCGCTGCGTCACCGCAAGTAGTATAAAAGTATTTAGTTCCACTGTCTTTTCCCTCCATGTATGACGCGGCCGCTAGCGCTGATGCATGGTAAATTAAATCTTCGCCTCAATTTATTGTAAAGAAAAGGGTTTCAATGTGCAAAATTCCCAAAAACACTTCATAAAAAAATTGTCACCTTCTGTGGCATTATTAAGTTCTGTTTAAAATTCATTTGAATAAATTCCCCTTCATCTAAATAATGTTTCGTTGTATTACCCTAGTCATTGAACTGTTGCAACTTAAAATAAGTTAAAGTGAGAGACAGCTGGTGCAGGTGCAGCGTACGCGACACCGGAAGTACCCTGAGTTTAAATTCTGGAAGTAAGGTGAGTCCGATTCTTCTCCGACTGAGCGAAGCTGGTGGCGACGAGGAGTTCTATTGGGAGCGACAGAACTTCACGTCGTAATATATATATATTGTTTAAATGCGCTCGAATTTAATGAGTGTAGGTGGTTGTGATAAAATAGGAGATACAGGATGGCAAGAAATACTCACGATTTAACAACAATCGTTTAATTGATCAGAAAGGTTACAATAATGGTTTACGGAGTACAATAGGTAACGCTGGTATCGGCTACGGCGGTCACCGAAATATTGGTCGCTTGGTCCGCGGGCGGCCAGTACATCATCGCCCGCATCGGTCTCCCATTTGTAGCAATGGTGAAGATCGTCTCGAGAGGCGATTGGTTGCTTCGCACGCTCGAAGGGCTAGAGTCGCAGCAGACTACCACAATATATAGAATCCTGATAAATTACGCACAATCGAGATTTCTCGAAGGCAACAACAGTATGAAACACACTAGAATCGTCTAGGGCCCCTCTTAATCTCTGGAACGTTCCACAACTCTGTTGAAACGTCTGGGCAGTTATCGTAAAATATGGAAGGAATTTACCTATAAATACAACGGCGTCACGCGACGCGAAATCAGTAATTTGTAAAGTTTAACGTGTGCGAAATTCCGGCAATAAAACCGGAGCCCAGCGCGGTAATTCCTACCGGCGGAAGAGAAGTTTTATTCGTGCGAATATTGAATAGAATTTGCTGGAAAGTGATCGAAACAATAGAAACAACGTTAATTAGTATGAATTAAAAAACAGTGTATTCATAAGTGTATGAAATATTTTTTCCGAATTTTGTGATTATTCATTTTAATAATGGTACTTCAATTTAACTCGTGCCCAGCGACTTTTTGCATAATAAATAAAAGTTTTAATTGTTTTATTGTTTTTCATTTCCGTCACATAGCCAGTATTCATTATTAATATTTTTTCAGTTGAAACAA
>JADDOH010014874.1:0-11353 GCA_016648135.1 Agrypnia vestita | reverse complement strand
GAATATCCGGGTTTATCGACTCGAAAGCGTACTCCTACTATGGCGATACCAAGATCAACTTTACATCGAATTTTGAAATTGGACTTGAAACTATGCCCATGTTTGATCCAATTAGTGCAAGATTTAAAAGTGAATGATTGAATTTCATGAAATAAATTCCTTGAGACAATATTCGAGTGGTTCATCAATTTCAACAACATTTTGTTTTCTGGTGAATTTTTTCATTCCATTATTTTCATTGGAATAAGTTCAAAGGATGAGACAGCGGGATGGTAAAAGATGGGACGGCTAGATTTAGATGACATTATTTTCCCCAAGTGTGCTCTTTCAGTATAATTAATATTTATTATAATGTGACCTGTAGGTTTATTAATTGAATTTTTATAAGTGCAAAAGTGTATGGCCCACCTGTATTTATGTTGAAAATTTTACAAAACATTAGCAAGACAAATTGTAAAAAATAAAAATATGTAAACAAAATAAAGTGTTTGTAAAATGATTTGTAAAATTAAAAAAATGCTGAGGAATTTTATTTTTTTAAGCTTACCCAACAGGGGAACAATGTCTAGGGATAGTCCTGCCCGTGTCAATAATAGTCACCACTCCTTCCTCATCCTAACTGCATTATTTGAATAACCCTTTCAAAGTTTCATTGACATTTGAAATAAATTAAAATACTGTTTATTTCATTATTTTATTAATTAATTTATTTTGTCTTAATTCCAGCCAATCGGAGCATTGAACCCAAGCAGACGAGCGTACTTTGAAGAACGTTACAACACTTGGGAGCACGACTCTATACCGCCTTTCCACTATGGAACCCACTACTCTACTGGCGCTTTCGTCCTCAACTGGCTCATCAGAATCGTACGTGACCTCTCAATAATTCGTTATATTTTGTATAATTTAAATTATTTTCAATGCACATAATTATAAATTTAACAATGTAATTCCATATAAAGAACATTCAAATATTAACATGCAGGATGGGTTATTTTTTTAAATAGAGATACGAATACTGAAAACGTGTCGCATCAATATTCTTACTATTTTAAAATAAGCTAAACGCTCGTGCTATGAAAATGGGACTAACTTGATGGTGTTTTTGAATGTGGCCCGAACCACCAACCACCAGATCACTAGGCGAGCATCATGACCAATATGCCGACAAGCTACTATATATACCCTATATTTGTTTTAAATAGCAATAAAAACACAATAGCCAAATAGTTTACTGTGACATAACAGTTGCATACTTCATAAAATATGACATATCAAGGTACAATAATGAAACATGTTTCTGAAAGATGAAATTCTTTCATAATTCTAGCATTTATTTTTAATCTTAATACCCTGCGTGACGCTTGTCCTGTATAAAGTTGTCATATAGATGATGCTTATTCTCTTCACTTAAACAGATATGGATCTTTTCTTGTGCTTGGGTTTTTACTGAGCGATACAATGCTTCTCGAAAAATCTGACATGTAAAACACAAAACGCTCTCAATATCTGACTTTAAAATATTCTTTAATAAATAAAAAATACAAAATCAAAAAATTTTTTATGTATAAATTATCCAAAATAAAAAGTTTATTTGCTTGATTTGATAATTACGAAAAACATATTCATCATCTCCGATTGCATGATTTAGACCCGTGCCGTGCAAACGGGTTTCCTACGAAATATCGGACCTTCCTGAAAAAATTAGTATCATAATTCCTCAAAACTGTATCATATTATATTCAAAGCAGTAGATTACCAATCTGTATTAGCAAAGTCTTTATTTCCAGTTTTTATGACAAATGACAAATGAAATTATATGACATGGTGTTTGCTTTTAGGAACCGATGACCACAATGTTCCTGGCGCTTCAGGGAGGAAAGTTTGACCATCCCAATAGACTATTTTCTTCCATTGCGCTTTCATGGAAAAATAGCCAGAGAGACACTTCCGATGTCAAGGTACAATAATTTATATTCAATATCAACCACTATGACGGATGGCAGTATAAAGTATTTTTAAATGATTTATACTTTGCTAAGAAATTATATGTGCATGAAGTTTTTAATTAGATCATTTATAAAATTGATTAACTTAACACTTAATAGGCTTATAACACTTAATAGCTTATGTAACACTGATTGACCCCAATATATTAAATTTTTACACAATTATTGTACAAAGCATTAAACTTAGCTGATAACTTCTGTTTCAGGAATTAATTCCGGAGTTATTCTTCCTCCCTGAGATCCTCGTGAATGGTTCGGGTTTGAGGCTGGGAGGGTCGGGATCCGGCGATGTCCAGCTTCCGCCCTGGGCGTCATCTCCCGAAGAATTCATACGCCTCCATCGCATGGCCCTCGAGTCAGAGTTTGTGAGCTGCCAACTGCACCAGTGGATCGACCTCATCTTCGGGTACAAGCAGAGAGGTCGGTGGCATTTCCGATACAAAATTTTTTTCGGGACACGTAATATAATTTTATGTTATGTAATCATACATACCAATCAATTGCGTCATAATTTGAATCAATCTTTATACAGTCAATCTTGACACAGCCCTATTTATTTCTTATCATCATCATCAACATTATCAGCCTTTTTCATCGACTGTTGGACAAAGGTTGTCCCATGTGTTTCTCACTTTACTCAATCCTCTTTTTTTAACTGTCATATGTTTCTGTAGAATCTGTGTTATAATTGCTTCAAAGATGATGATGCATGCAGTGCACAACACTACCGTTGCCAGTTTCAAAAAATAATGATATTGTATGCAAAATGTTGAAGAAGTTAGGATTATTTTAAAATACATTTAGTTATTATTTGGTGTATACAAATATTATATACATTATTTTATATTCAAATCACTTAATGAATGACATTTGAGAAAAGAAATCAATATAAATATCTCCTTACATCAATTTTATTTCTTCTGCGTTTAAATATATTTTTGGCTTTTATTTACTAGGTTGAGATGTGTCAAACACACCAAAAAATTTAACTTTATAATTATGCATATACATTATCCGCATATAAAATCATTGCTTGAGATTATTAATTTCTTGGTTAAAATAATGTGTGGGAAACGTTTTAGCTCTTTAAGGTTTTACAGTGTGATCGAAGAAGAAATATATGGCAAAGATTGAATACTGAATGAATAAATCCTTAACACGTTCAACATTCATCTTTTCATGTTCCTTTGCTTTACTCCTCTGGTCTTGCACGTCTCTTTTTCCAAGTCCGTGTTTTTATCATATTATTTTTTTCATTTCGGATAATCCACTTTTCCCATCATTCATCGTCTTCACAACAAAATGAATATTAATATCATCAATAGAACAATAAACATGCAGAACTACATAATAAATGAGATGATATTTTTTGCAGGGCCTGAAGCTGTGAGAGCGACAAACGTATTTTACTACCTGACGTACGAAGGCAGTGCGGACCTGGAGAACATCGCAGACCCCGTTACGAGGGAGGCGGTAGAGGATCAAATCAGAAGCTTCGGGCAGACTCCATCTCAACTCTTAATGGAACCGCATCCTCCGAGGAGTTCTGCAATGCATCTGGTAAGTTAACTGTATGATTTGGATAAAGTATATAGATTTTGTCTAATTTATTTTTAGAATTTCGTACAATCTGTTTATTTTGCTTTAACTATATTACAACAGCATAAATTAAAAAAATATTGTTTTAATAGATTTTATATAAGAACAACCACATAATGGGACAAAATTGTATTTGTATTTAGCTGTTTCGCCCATATTCAATGTTTCACCAATTCTTTTTATTTTATTTTTTTATGTTCTATTGTTTAAATTATTTTTTATAAAAATACATACATATATTGATAGTATGTGGGGACAACATGAATCATAAGTATGTTATTCCAAATTTTTATTAAACCAAATCACTATTCCGTAATTTGCACTTTGCCCAAGCCATACTAAAATATTCCACTTGTCTCTGGTACACTTTATATACTTCGTCGCCTAGATTATTTCACCCATCTGCGGTACACTTCATTATCGCCATATTTTGATTTGCATGGGTTCATTGTTCGCTCTCTCTTCACTTGTTTCTGTGACCTTTGTCGCTATCAAAACACTGACTATCTAGCAGCCGCAAATTTATAATGATTCAACTTCTCGATCTTTCCGGTATCCTTTACAGATGGATTCGAAAACGTTGAAGTAACCATGACCTAATATCAATGTTTTTTTTTTTATTCAACTTTTATCGAAAGGAATTAATTTTTTGTAATCGATATAAGTTACTATAATTATAAATAAGTAAAAATTATAAGCAAAAAATTAAACAAAAATAAAAATAAATAATAAAAAAGATACTGAAAAAAAATGCAAACTTTCATATTGCATAATTCCATAACTATTGATATTAGGCAAAGGTTGCTTGAACATTTTCCATTCATAATCAAGGCTAGAATCCACCTGTAAAGTATTGTGGACTATTACACCCTGTATACTTATGTATTCTGGATCCTTCAAAATCATTCTAAAATATTACGAAACATCCAGAGTGTTTCGGAAACTCTCAGTTACGTCCAGTTCTTATCATTTTCAAATCTCGTGACAATATTTTGACACTCAAATCTTCATTTATTTTATGTATAAAAATTATGACACTCTGGCTAAAATTTATGTTTTATAAGCAAAATGGTTTTTTTATTCATTAAGAATTCTGATTTTTATTGTTAGAAAATCATGTATATCTCTAAAAGAATTTGAAAAGTTGCTGCATAATTACCTCGAATTACATTTTGCTGTAAGATAGTTACCATGAAGCTGCCACATAGATTGAAAGAAAAATAATAATTTACAATGTAGAAAATTGATTAGGCATCATTTTTGTTTCATCATTTTATTATTATCGACAGAGTCCCATGATGTTTGCTGCGGCACCCGACGACGTGTGCATGACCATGAAGCTGCCATCCAATTCTGCCATCTGTCATGTGAGCGCCAACACCTACCCGCAGCTGGCCTCGCCCGGAGTGGTCACTGTCAGCGCGGGCCACCAGTACTGCGTGCATCGCTGGAGGGGGGGCTGCGGCGGGGCGGGTAGTGGGAGTGGGGGGACGGGCACGGCTCCACCCGCGCCCTACGATACCCAGGGCCATCACGCTGCCCAGCCACCCATCGCAATGGATCCTGTTATAGGTAATATAATCAAAATTAATTAACGCTCTTATCTTTGGTTTTTTTTCTATTTGAATTCCTAAAATATGCAAGTTTTTTCTGAACAATTTTTGCTGTAAGATATTTTACAAAAGCATGTAAATATTTTGTCTTCTCAGATATCTTTATGTCATTATTGCATTATCAGGCGTGGTCTAAACATGGTTTTGAAAAAAAATAGTTAAAAAAAAAATTTAAAAATACTAAAAATACTAAAATAAAAAAGTCGACTAAAGTTAAACACACACAGTTAACTAAAATCAAATAAACACACTTATGAATCTTTGTCCAAAAATGTCCAATCTAAACTCAATAAAAAACTATAACCACACAATAGGTACCTAATAAAAGCACATCTAAAGATACAAATACTACGAAATATTGTAACAAACTGTGCCATAAAATTTTGGGATAGAGATATGCATGCTACGCAGTCTCGATAAAAATAGTTAGAAAAATGCCGTTTGTACCTGCGGCGGACGAAATGTGCCCTGGGAGTAAGGGCATTATCCTTGGCTTTACTCAACCAAGTTTCTCCAGGGTATGCTTGGCCACAACAGTATAGAGACTAGAAGGAATATATACATATATTATTACACATTTTTATCGATTGTTGCACGATATTTCTGAAATTATGCAATATATTGATTTCTACGTTCCTGATAATTACCTTAAACAGTGTCAGCAAGAGCTACCGCTATGCTGAATAATATGTATCACTTTGGATATTGATCTGCTCCATATCCCTGAGAAGGTTTTCCGAAGCAGGGTTCTCCTTCATTTCTTATAAGATTTATTTAATGTATATATATATATGTTGATTAAAATGTTATAAAATTTTCGAATTACATGTATATTTGTAATGTAAATGTTATATGTATACCAAATAAATTTAATTAATTTGAAAAGTTACTCTCAATCAGTTCAGTTTGATTACTTTCTAATTACGATGCAAATAGACGTCTACCAGTTCACAACATCTAATTGTGTGTGCCATAAGCTAAATAAGTGTATAAAAAATATTTATTCCAACTATGTAATAATTAAAGATTTTCATAAACAACAGCTCAAGGAGGCGCCAACGCACTACAGAGGCGTCATCTAGGAGACAACTTCAGCCAGCGTCTGAAGACACGAGGCAACTGCTTTGTCACCACAGTAGATTCTCGCTTCCTCATTGCTTGCGGTTTCTGGGACAATAGTTTCCGAGTTTTCTCCACTGAAACTGGTAAGTGTACTCTTGAAATACATATAACAATTCGTTTTACTCAAGAAATGCATATGTGAAGGCATCGTTGTGAAAGAATTTACTCAAGACGAGATGATATTGTTGTGAAAGAAATTACTCAAGATGAGATGACATTGTTGTGAAAGATTCAATATATGCGCATATGTCTGTGCGGCATTCCCCAATGAAATATGACATAATGATGGTAAACACCTTTGTTTGACATTACATTGTTCCGAAGGTGTAGTCAATTTATACATGCAATAATAAGACACTTGAGATGGTATCAGAAAAGAAATAAATCCACGCTACTTTAAAGCAGAAAGCATAGTTAATCTTTTGTGTTTGAAAAATTTCCATATTTCATACATTTGGTTGACTGCTTTTACACATTGTTATTTTGATTGATTTCAGCCAAAATAGTCCAGATAGTATTTGGTCACTACGGAGTGGTGACGTGTATGTCTCGCTCCGAATGTAACATCACCTCAGATTGTTACATAGCTTCTGGATCCGCCGATTGCACCGTCCTGTTGTGGCACTGGTATATCAATTTTCATTTATTTGTTAACTATTGTACATATATATTTATTTTTAATATGACTTATTTATATAATATCTTTATGTGATACAAAAATATGTACATACATATTTATTTTTAATATGACTTATTTATATAATATCTTTATGTGATACAAAAATTATTTTGTAGTGTTCAGTTAATTGAGGTATTCAATTAATCAATTCAGGTATTCAATCAAGATATTTTAGGGAGTTAATGATTTAGTAAACAACCTTTTAAATATTAGGTCCTTACATATGAAATTGGCGTTTAGTATGGGAGGAACATAAAGCCGATTTTTTTTTATTATAATATATTTATTTAATCAAAGTATGTACCATTGCTATCTATGCACTTTTGCCATCTCATAGGTAGTTCATCGATCCCTTTACTAAAAAAACCATTCGGACGGGAATCAATAAAATCTTTGAAGGTGGTTTGGACTGCCCCATCAGAGTTGAATTTTTTCCTTTGCAAGAAGTTATCCAAATTTCGAAAAAATGGTAATCTGTTGGGGCAAGGTCCGGAGAGTACGGTGGATGTCTTAGACATTCTAATTGAAGCTCCTCTAATTTGGTAGCCGTCTGTTGTGCAGTGTGTGGTCTAGCGTTATCATGAAGCAGCAGTTGCCTAGAGTGATTAACCAGCCCAAGGGCGGATCCAGCTTTGGCGCCAGGGGGGGGTCACATAGTCTTGACCACGACTATGTGACCCCCCCCTGCCACAAGACGTTATAATTTAATATTGATAATAATAGATACTTACAAGTAAAACGTAGGTATTTTATTAATTAATGTAAGTACCTACTGTACTTAAAAATACCTACCTATATTTAAATAACAAAATCAATTTTTCTTTTACGTCTTCTCCCGAAACGCGTTATCACTTCATCTACTCCAATGGGTACGTTTTTATGGACGTGGAGAAGTGGCAGTCCGGTTAGTCAATCTTCAACCATTGTAGCTCTTAGCCACGATTTGATTCTTCGCAACGTAGAGAAAGATCTTTCCGCTGTCGCTACACTAACAGGTAGTGTAGCCATAATACATAAAAAAATTCTTATATTAGGATACATCTCAATATCGCAATTTAAAATAAGGTCGGAAATCGACTGCGGTATGTCCTGACTCCGCTGCCACTTCACCATCCACAGCCGATATTCGTTTACAACGACAGAAACTGGAGTATTATCTAGTAACATTGTATAATCGGATGCTAGTTGTTTCACAGTTTCAATGTCTTGATTACTGTATTCGCTTTTTGGCATGAAAACGCTTAGTTGAAACAAATTAAGTATTTCAAGAGACAGACGGTCCTATAGGTTATTTATTATTGAATCCAGAAGAGGGATGTATATTAATTAGGGTGTCCCGTCCACGTATGAGAAAAAAAAATTGAGCTGCACAATCACAAGAGGTATCAAAATTTGCGTAATTTTACACAAATTGCGAAAAAGGTAACAAAAAATAGAATTGTTTGTCATCTTGAGAGCTCTACCGAGCTTTGAAGTTTTGTAAATTTTACGTTTTTATAGAGTTAAACCGTTTGCCTAAAATAATTTTAAAAAATCATGTTTAAAAGGTATTTTAGTATTGAAATTAATGAAACAAAGCACAAGAAAATAAAATAAATAAAATTTAGATTATAATCAATGACAAAAACTAAAAATAAAATTATTTTTGTGTCCAACATTTGGCATTTCTGCTCGAGATTGCTGGTTCTGGTTCTAATAAAGCCATATCTAGAAGTAACGTTAGTTACACTTTGTGAGGCGTCTGTTATATTCTCTAGGACCCGAAGTGCAACCATCTAAGAATAAATGACGAAGGGGTAACTCATTGACATGTAGCATACAAACACACCATTGTAACGGTCTCTGCAAATACTCCTCTAAATATTGTATCACGTCACTCTTCCAATCGGTGTTAGTTGCAGTTCCGTCACATTCAACGCAAATCACGTCATCTTAATTCCAACCTCGACCCTCTACTAAAGTTGTGATCGAAGTAAGAATTCCCTTTGCAGTGCCACGTCTTTCGGTATTGTGTATCCCAAATAAATTTATTCAGACTGTGCTAAAATTGAGATATGCATATTTTTAAATATTCTAATAATATAAACGATGACTTTTCTTTAAATATTTCTATGTATATTACATTGCATGTATGTGTCATATGTTTTTAAAAATATAGTTATCTACCACATATTGTGAAATTCTCCTGTTCCATACACAAGTTCATACTGTCATGGGACTGTAAAATTTTTTAAAAAATCTTCTAAAACTTCTTTGCGATGGTCTTTTCGTCCATCAAAGTAAATGCTTTTTATAACAATACCTCCAATATCTTTTGAAGCTTCCGGGCTTTAGATACATCTCTGAAGATCTTATTTTTATCAATAACCAGAGTTAAATCTTCGGTAGAAACCAAGCCGACGTCAGTCAAAACCGCAGAAGCAACAGCAGCAGCAGATTGCGTAGATAAACCGTATCTATCACAGATTTTAGCAACTGTCGGCAAAAGCAATGTATTCCAATTCGCCGTTGAAGTCAATGGTGTCTGTCTAGGGCGAGTTTGTCGGGGATGCCTCTGTTATCGGATACGTTTCTGAGGACGATTCACGCACTGAATCTTCATCACAATTTGCTGAGACAGAATCGGTTTCTTGAGTAAAACACGACTTTTTTGTTACCCTTATTAACTCTAAAATTTATCTCTGCTGTTGTTTAATTAATCTAGCCGTTTCTTTCTTATCAAAACCGCTTATAACCATTTTTCTATCATTTATTTGATCCAACAAAAACTTCTCTCATTGATGTAAACTTTCCTAGGTTTTAGATACGAACAAGATTCAAATGAAGTGCATTTACAAGCGGAAACGTCAAAAAGTTTCTTAGATGACTAAAAAACATTTCAATTTATTTTCAAAACTATCATTTCGTTTGTTTTTGGGGTATCTTTTCAAATTGAGATACTTTTCAAAATTGGATTTCACTAATTAAATAACTCGTTCCTTAGTTGCAACTGGAATCGAAGTTTTGGTCCAAATATTGTTGATCTCTTCGGATACAATCACATATATATCTGATTTGGATGAATATTTTCAATTATACGTAAATTTCAGGTCGTTCTTGACAAATAAAATAAATTAAATGACACCCCTTATATTTGGTAGCTGCTGATTGTCAAGTTCTTTGTATGGTCCGAACATAGCAAAAGTAGTCTGACTACGCCTCGAGCTTCTTATTTAAAAATCACAAAATCCGCTTTTACTACTGTAACAATCGCCATGGTACTTTTATGGCATAAAAATTATTTTGGCTACGAAGAAAACACTCGTGAGTCAAGTCAAGAAAGTCCTCAAAATAAGTTCAAACTTGAGGGTATTTGCAGGTTGAAACCCAACAAATTTGAAGTTGCTGGTAACGTGTTGTTGCATGCAAATCAAAACGTCATGTATGATTTACACCTAAATAAAATAAAAAGTAAATATTTTTTTGTAGTTAGTTCAGGAGCCAAAATTGAGGATAGCGAAATATCACCATAAAAATGACAATTTTTCAAAACTTTGTAGATAGGTAGAACCCTAAAGATATAGTTTTATTTTATTTTTTAAATTATTTTGGTAATCTACGCTCAATTACGCAAGTTTTGAGAGGTTTTGTGTTAAGATAAGCCAAAAAAAAATTTATCGGGACAGCCTAATGTATATGGCTCTGCGGAAATACTCTTCAGCAGATTGAGCCAGTTGGTTATTGGCCCTATGTATTTGTCTTGACACTATTCTGGGACATTTAATTTCTACATCTAGCTGCTCAGCTACTTCTTTAGCCTCTTCAAAAAGCTGTCGGTAAATTACGTCCGCATTTTCTCTTTTATTTTGTAGAACACTTATAGTATCATTAATAGCGTCCGCAGCTTTTTTTAAATCAATCGAGTTCGATTGCAGTATTCTGCTTAAAGATACAGTAGTACCTGAAAAATAAAAAAGTAAAAAAAAAAGTGACTGAATGAGTATTTTAATTAGTGGTCCACCTAGGTCCTGGACCCAGCCCAGGGGGGGGTCATGACCCCCATGACCCCCCCCGTGGATCCGCGCTTGAACCAGCCTTGGTTGTTTAGCAGCTAGCTTTTCCATAGTGGTTTGCAGTTGCTGACAATAGACATCTGCCGTAATCGTCTGGCCAGATTTAAGAAAGCTGTAGTGAACGACACCAGCACTAGTCCACCAAACGCTCACAAATAACTTTTTTGGAGTCAATTTTCGCTTGGGGCATGGTTTGGCTGGTTCGGCAGGGTTCAACCATTTCGATGAGCGCTTCCGATTATATCGTACAGGATCACTTTTCATCACAGGTTCGATAAA
>JADDOH010014873.1:0-31947 GCA_016648135.1 Agrypnia vestita | reverse complement strand
AAATGTTTTTTCTCTTTTCAGGTGTGTACTTTTATTATTTTTAAATTTTAATATGAAATATTATGTTCTTTTGCTAATAAAATATATACTCTTTTCAGAGCAACGCAAAAAAGCTTTTATTTAAAAAAAAACTAAAATATTTGGGAAACGGAAACGAAATATATATATATCGACATTTTCTTTCATTTACCCATCCCTACCTTTTGTCCGTCGCGGTCGCAGAGACAAAAAGTATCGAATTTCAATTCTTCTGCGGTCACTCGTACAGGTCTGGAAACCTCCACCCGCGAACACCACACACGCTGCGGTACGTCTCTAGAGGTCGCCCGTACACAGGGCCGGCCCGTTCATATAGGCAAACTAGGCGATGGTCTAGGGCGCTCGTATTTGGGGGGCGGCACCGGCCTAGCGAACGGATAGTCAGCGTCAAGATCATGTAAATCGGTCAAATGGTTTGAACGCGCGGCCGCCGCCCGAACCGAAGCACAGTGGGTCGAAACCGTAATTTGAGGGACTTAGGGACCAACTTTCTTTTTTTACTTTTTTCTTTATGCCGATGGATAGAGCTCATTAACCTTATCAATAGTTGTCCTATGAAACTTTTTCCTAAACTTTATAGTTTGAGAAAAAAGTTTTGTATTTTTTATATGGAGCGGATCAAATAAAATTAAATTTCTGCTAAGTGGTGACTAACCCCGTTTTGAAACCTTTTTTTTCTCAGACCTTGTCTAGTCTACCATCGTTTGATGCTATGAGCGTGTACATAAACTTGCTACTCTACCAGATAAATGGATCGAAAAAATAAAAAACGTATATATTTATAATATTATTTTTTATTTTCGTAATTTTTTTATGTCAAACCAAATATGAAATAGTGAGTAAAAGTACATAATAACTCAAATAATCAACAAAAAACGAACATAATTATACTAAAAACTAAATGAAAACTTAATAATACAACAGCAAACATATTTTTTTACAAATTGTAGATAGTAGTTTTACGATATATGTACAGGCTGTACCAGAGCTAGCAGCAAAAACTTGGCAGGTAGATTCCTGACTATGTTATGAGTCTAAAATGTTCAAGCAACCATCACCTAATATCAATAGTTATGGAGATTTTTATATTCGTAACTTCATTTAAGTCAAACTAAATATGAAATAGTAAGTAAAAGTATTATAGTATTAATATTATTATTATACTTTCTAAAATCAAACTCACCGCTCGACGCTCTTCACCCTACCCGGCGCGGCGAATACGAACGCGAACAAACAAATAAATAATCGATCGATAATAATGATAAATATTATTAATTAATTATGCATACCTAATTAGCGGTCACTCGGTCACCCGGTCGCGGGTCGCGGGTCGCGGATCGCCCGGAAGTCCGCACGTGTCGGTGGGTAGGTACATGTCGCGACAAGTTTGCACCCGCGCAGATGGCCGGCCGCTCTCCGGCGTTCGTTTTTATTATCATTGTCACGTTAAATTATTTTACAATTGCGGGGACATTTTACATTTTACATTTTTACTAACACGTTTATTGCACATTTTAACGCACACTTTTTTGCCGCTTTCTCTTCATCTATAATAATAAATAGAAACAAAATCTTTTGAAAATAATTCGGTCAGTTTTTTTTCTTTAAATATATCGCTTGTGTCTATTACCATCACGTTTTAAATTCCAATGAAAAAAAAACCTAAATATATTTAAAAAATTTCACTTATTATTATAAGTTCATAAAACCTTACGAAGACAAGGAAGAAGAATTGATTTCGAAAAGATTGATGTATTCAAAAATGTGTAGAATACTTAATTACCTACTATCGTCATTTTAAATATCTTTAATATTCGAAAAATTCATTGAGATATTATTTAAAAGGAGTGCCGATCACCTCTCTTATTCATATAATATATATACATGTAATGCAAAACACTCTTTATTATTTTAAAATATCAAATTATCTCAAGATCTCATAGATATGTACTGAAAAAACGAAATTATGTTTGCCGCCATTTCAAGTGATCGATCGCTATCAAAAGTTAGGTGTCGATAATTATTATGCGCGAAATATTGAAGTCGACCTACCTGTCTCAGATGACAAAACGGCTGATTTTAATAAAAACGGGTAAAATTTTCATAAAAATCAATAATAAACATAATACATGTGACATTTCATATGACAGATTCTCCGCTGTGCTAAACCAATTAAAAAATAAAACTATATAAAAATCAACAATAAAACCAATACAGGTAGACCAAAACTAACTAAATGAACATTTAATAGTACAACAGCAAACTTCACTATTTTTTTACAATTGTAGATAGTAGTTTTATACGAGATATTGTTCAAATATAAGAGCTAGATGGGAACGAAGTAGTCGTATTTAACCCAGTTTATAAGGAAAAATTGTGATTGAAGGAATCATCTCTGAAGCTGTGAATGTTGAACAGGAATTACAAATTACGGTTTCGACCCACTGTGCGGCGGCCTGATAACGTCACGGAATATTTAAAATTTGAATTACTCCGTCGGTAGGTATAATAGGTACTTCACTACGAATTTCGAAAATTTATGACAACTGGTTCACAGCACACTTCGGTTTTTTGGGAAGAAATCAAATAATAAAGAGATATTTTTAGAGATTTTTGACATCGATATTTGTCTAGACATGTTTCATTTTCAGTCAATCAATTATTTAATTACATGATGGTAAACTTAATTTACAAAGAGAGGGAGTAAAATATAAACTTGGTTTTTATGGGTTAGTTTTTTAACAATACTTTCTTATTGATTGTGTCATTTGTATTACACTTCATAGGTACAAAATAACATTTTTTATATGTGAATATCTCAGAAACATGACGCTTTAGGATTTTATGACCGAATAGTTTTATGTTTGTATGAAAGTCCTCTATCGATTTATATACATTTAATTTGTGGCTAAGATTTTTTATAAAATGGCGGCGAATATGCAAACTTTGTATGGGAGAGGCCTTTAAGATTTTTTGCAATAGGGAGATCATACTAATGCCTTAAATTCTCTAGTATCATATCACCTCAAGCTCTCGGTAAAATAATTCCAGAGACGTGTGATGCCTTTTGTTTAATGTTCTGCGAAAAGATTACCTGCAGGTACCTAATAAAATAGTTTTGTTTAAAATATTCATTTATTTAGATTTTAATACTAACGACCGCCAAATTTTGATTTCAGTTTTGCCATCAGGATACTTATTTTTAAGAAAATCGAGTGAGGCCATAAAATAAAGTTTAGCCTTTATTTATAGTTAAATCTGAAGAGAAAAATACGAATCAAAATTATAAAATATGTTTTAAAAAATATTAACAATTAATTTATATGAATAATTTTATAACCATATTCATATTGGCATCAGGCTCCAATTCTTTTAGTTTTTGCAGCAATTTTGGGTCGATCGTGGTATTTTTTACGCGCTAAAGATACGGTTCCAATTTATAAACTTCGATTTCTTTACAACGCTAAAGACTTTTCATTTAAAAAACATTGCACCCAACATAACCTCTTCCTGTCACAGCTACGACATCACATAATAGAGAGATACTGAGAGCATAGAATAGAGAATATAAACTGAGAGCGCCACACACGCACAGATTTGTCAGCCGCGGCCGCACAGACAAAAAGTATAGAATTTCAATTCTTCTGCGGTCACCTGTACAGGTCTGGAAACCTCCACCCGCGAACACTACACACGCTGCGGTACGTATCTAGAGGTCGACCGAACAGATGTACCTCTACGGTCTACCGGAGCGTATATGGCCGCCTTTACGTTACCATTTTCCAACGGTGTAGATTTTAATTATAAATACGGTAATATCGACACACTTCGCATCGTCAGCCTTAGCAGAGCGTCAGATATTAAACTGACTTATACTCCTTAACTCGTAAACAGAATTAATGAGGCTGGTGTGAGACTGGGTCTTTACATGTACGTGAGTAAAACAAAGTTCATGGTGTTTAGTAGGCAAGATCACACGGGAGCACGCCTCACATTGAATGGGGCTGGTATAGAGAGAGTGACAAAGTTTAAATACCTTGGAAGTAACCTAGCGGAAGACCTCGACCCAGAAACCGAAGTCAAATGCAGAATTGAAGTATCGCGAGCTGCTTTTAACAAAATGAGACAGATATTCTGCGATGACAATCTTAACCTGAAACTTCGACAGCGACTGGTCAAATGTTATATATGGTCAGTCCTGCTGTACGGAGTGGAATCGTGGACCCTCAAAGTGAGTAGCATGAACCGGCTGGAGGCGTTCGAAATGTGGATACATCGGAGAATGCTCCGGATACCCTGGACGGATATGGTCAGCAACACAAGAGTTCTTCAAAGAGCTAGAGTGAATAGAGAGTTGCTGACAAATATCAAAATCCGAAAGGTATCGTATTTGGGTCATGTGCTCAGAGGAGAAAAATATGAATTGCTCCACCTGATTCTTATGGGCAAGATAGAGGGTCGTAGAGGTGTTGGAAGGAGACAAATTTCCTGGCTCCGCAATATACGCGACTGGACGGGCATAAGAAGTGTTGGAGAGCTGTTTCGTGCTGCCCAGGACAGGGACGCTTTCTCTCGGGTGATAGTCAACGTTGGGGGGACCTGAAATGACACCAAAAGAAGAAGAAGATACTCCTTAACACCTTACCCTTCAGAGAGCTCAGTCGTCTCGCATATACATACATACCTCCTATATAACCCATCCTCCAAATTACATCAGTTAAACAAATGTCGATAACTCAAAAAACAAAGTGTTTTTTTATATAATAGTTAAATATCATCGCTACTTTTAAAGCGCCCATAATCCCTTAGAAGTGGACCAAACGCACCCCATTTTTAAGCGGGGACTTTGCCAGCCAACGGCCGGAAAATCGGCGGGGGCTCCGTTTAAAAAGAGTCGGAGATAAACGCGGCGCTGAATTTCAAAGATTAAAATCAAATCAAGCCGCGGAGGGAAGTGGGAAGGAGGGAGGACCGGAAAGGGTGAAGATAGATAAGGGATGAGGATGTTTAGGGGGTTTGGATAAGCATAAATTACCCCTACGCGGACTGCGTCACAGATATGTCGGATAATGCCCGAAAAATATGGCTGAAAACGTATGAATTTAAAATGTACGTTATGTATCTATTTATACAGGGTGTACAGAGCTGGTCCACAATTTTAGAGAAATACATTATATTCTTCTTCTTCTTCTTCTTCAGCCTTCATCTCTCTTCTGCTGGATAATGGCCTCTTCCATACCCTTCCATCCTTCCTTTTTGTTTGATAATTGTGACCATTTCTTTCCCCCCACGGCGGCTATATCGTCGGCCCATCTCTTTTGAGGTCTCAGGAGATTATATTTAATATTAAAAACTCATTCGCTTTACTACAAGTCAATTAAAATTATTAAATGTTCGCAAAAATTTCACTAAAATTTTTATATAAGTAATCGGTATAAGTTACTCTCCATCTCCATAACAATTGTTACAGGCGACCCTCGTGGCATAATAGGTGTGACACTGGCTTCTCAGACCGACGGCTCCGGGATCGATTCCCGGTGAGGTCTATGTGATTTACTCAAGCTTGGGTGTTTTGTGTGAAGATGTGTTTCTCTTCCGTGACTGGGCCTCTTGACTTGTTGAAGCGTAAAAATAAAAAATAAATTTAAAAAAAAATTCGATTCAAAATTTAGACAAGGATCTACCTGTAAAGTATTTTTGACTAGCTCTATTACCCCCTGTACAACGTTGCTGAAATTTTGAATTTAATTACATATTCATTTTGTAAATATATTTATATATGTATTACCTATCCATAAATTTACTCTAAGACACTTTGATTTCTGATAAAAATATTAATTCTTTTGTAAGATTTCTTCATTGGCAACAAAAGAAAACTCCCTGTTTTCGGTATGGTATTGCAAATCGGAACGGAATGAGCCAGAAAACTACAAAACTAGGGATGGGTCGTCGATGTATTTACCGTCGACGAAACGAGACCGTCCACGTCCGTCCATCGACGAGACGATCAACTAGTTGAATTCGTCAACTAGTTGACGCGCCAACTTCGTTACGCGGACGTCGCGAACGTTCTATCTAAACATCGGGACGATGGTCAACTGTATACGGTTCGACGCGACGCTGCTCGACGGCTCAATCTTTGGCTATTTTTATTACGTTAATTTTTAAAATTTTAAGAAGTTCGAAGGAATATAGTTTCGGGGAAAGTAAAACCGCTACTTGTGCTTATATGTAAAAGGAAATATTGTATTATGTAATTGTTTACGCACATTATAGGCTTTTACATATTGTTTTATATACTTTTTTCTATATATAATAAAGAAAGAAGTAGGTGTACACAACAATATCAGGTGTAAGCAGTAAAATATTAGTTCAATAAAAAATAAAAGAATTAAACAGAATTGTTTTATTTTCTACAGCGCAAAAAATCAAGTAAAAAATAATAGATAATAGCTTATTAAGCCTATCTCGCCCTACGCATGCATTCAAATTTCAAGTCTCTGTCATAGTCCGTGTACACAGATCTGCGCTCTATGGTCGTGTACTTTAGAGTTGAAATGAAATTATCCGTCGAGCCGTCTGTGGCGTCTACAAGTCGACAGCGAGAGATGAGAGAGAAATAAACGGAGACGTTTTGTCTTGCTCTCGCTCGTTGCTTTGCATTACGTTGAATCTCGAATCGTCCACCGACCACGGCGGCCGCCGTCCACCGTCTACGAATTCAACTAGTCCATGCGATAAACGTAAACCGTCGACGCGTCGATGAAACGTCAACGGTTGATTTCAACTAGTCCGTCCATTCAACGCCCGTCCCTATACAAAACTGAAACGTCGCACCAGCAACATCAGCACCGATGATGATCCCTGCGAAGTGATATATACGAGTAGTATATGATAGTGCCCCTGCATATTGCATAAGGCGTTGGCTGAAATTATCTAAAATTCGTTTTAGGGGTTTTGGGATTAGGCGCTAAATATATTTTTATTATTAATCAAAATATATGACATACAACGTGTAACAATGTAATGTATAAGGTTATCCAAGACCTACAAAGTCTAGTTAGTAGGATGTATGATGTATGCAAGGAAAGTGACCTTATTATGAATGTAAAGAAGTCAAAAGTAATGGTATTCGAGAAGGAGGAAAGTAAGACAACGTGTGAAATACTAGTAGGCAATGAATTTTTAGATAGTAGATGAGTTTGTGTACTTGGGAAGTATGTTCGATAGAAGAGGGAATGTTGAGAAAGATATAGAGAGGAGAGTGACTGCCGGGAATAGGGTGAACGGTGCTTTGAATGCAATAATTTCTAATAGAAATCCGAGGCAAAACTGGGGGTACATAATGGAGTTCTGGTACCGACACTATGTATGGAAGTGAAGCCTGGAGCTGGCAGAAGAGGAACGAAAGTAGATTAAATGCAGTGGAGATGAGGTCCCTTAGACGTATGTGTGGTAAATCCATGTATGATAGAGTAAAGAATGAAGATATTAGGAATGAATGTAAAGCTGATCGTAGCATAATACAGAGAATAAAAATAGGGTCACTCAGGTGGTTTGGGCACGTTGAGCGAATGAATGAGGAAAGAATGGTAAGAAAGATATATGATGCAAGTGTTGACGGCGCCAGAAAGAGACGGCGACCATGGAAGACGTGGCATGACCAGATTAACTAGATACTGGAAGATGGTCCTGTTAGATGCCTGAACAACCGTCGAGCTTGCATGCGAAGATGTATGAATGTAGACGAAGCGAAAGTTGTATGTCAGGACAGAAGAGTATGGCGCTCTATCCTCTCTGCCTACCCCCACGGGGAAATGGCGTGATGGTAAGTAAGTAAGTAAGTAATCTAACAATGCCATAAATTACCATCGGCCTACATAAATAGCGAGCCCACAGACGTCGAAGGTGATTTGTTAACCGTAAATAATTATACAAACAATTTATAAAAATGAAAATGAAAAGGTTTAGCTGATTTATGGTGATTAGTAGTTTTTCAATCGAGTCGAATTTCAATTATCCGTTGTGTCATTGATTTAAAGATCGATGTCCGCTTTCGCATTGTGATTTTTCATTTCTCCCTCTCTAAGGCCACTAAAAATAATGGGCTCCCGATGATGTATGCTTTATTTTCTTTACAATCACGCCGTATCCCGAGGGGTATTTGTAGAGAATTAGAAGGCCCAGTAGTCTGCGTGAAAAAATAATTAAAATATAATTTACATACTATTACAATGTACACATAGATATATTATCAAATATTGTAGAAACTAGTAGGTGCACAGCCAGATGGAGATGTCTACATCAGACCTCTGCTACTTCGCAGTGGCGTGGAGCCATTATAACCACAAACAAACAAAAAAATCATATATTTTATTTTTTTAACATATAAGTAGTCTTTTTTGCTGGTATCTCGCAGCTAATAGCAAAAACGTTGAGGGACTCTTCTTCATTCAATTTTAAATAGAAAATGTAATATACACTTTGGGTAAAATGTCGACAGTTACTTATTATTATTATTGATATAATGAGCAGGCAGTTTCTCTCATTTGGTTATCCAGCCTAAATTGGTTGACACTGGCTGCAGACACGTCAAAGTTTGCATTTGTTTAATATTTCTGCATTATCTTTTGTAAAACGTTAGACAATTATGAAATGAATTTATATCGAATATTAAAAATTGAATGTCATTGATACAAGTCAAATAAAATTAAAGTACAAATTTGAAAAATATTTTTCAAAGTTTTTTTAGTTTTATTTGAATTCTATTAAAGATAATATTTTTAAGTATTACCTATAAGTGACTGTGTGTATAATCCAACGCTTTAGAGAGAATAAATCAGACATATTGAAAAAAAAAACAAAACTTTGATGTCGCTTTTCTCTTTAAATGTTGACATTTCACCCAAAATGTAAAGATACTTTCAATTCAAAATTGAATGAAGACGATTCACCCAAACTTAAAAGCTAAATAAATGTATATCTTGTGATACTCCTATTTACTACTCTCATTTTAATATGTCATAAATATTTAATTTCATTATTTACAAAATAAAAACCTATGTACGTATTTTGTCAAAAGCTCGTTTTCAGTGCACTTACTGCATACCAATGTTAACAGTAATCTGTTTCTAGTACACAACACGATAAAAACAAAAAAAAATAATGTAAAGGTTTAATATTAATACAATGAGTGCAAGTAAATAATTATAACTCACCTAATTAACAAACGCACTAACTACCCCAGCTCCCGATGACATAACAACAAAGGGGATGGTTCGCTTACCTGAAACAGAAAAAATAATAATGCAATTAATCTATTGCAAGGCACTCGCTAGTGATGAGAGCTTCGTGTCACACGATCATAAACAATGTCTGCGGCAATAATGAGTTAATGTGGCACAGCATATTAATTTACAAGCGCGACATTAATTGATGACGCTGCGAGAGTGCACGGGAAGGTCGCGCTGATGGCGTCCGCCAAGAAGGCCAGCTCGGAGGGTCTGGTCGTGCTGGGCCGCCTGGAGGTGGCTCTTCGAAATTATTTTTAATAAGCGGTTACGCCGCAGACGAAAAAATAAAACGTTTCTTTGTTTTTATCGCAGGTGTCTCGCGGAGCGATAAATCACGCGAGGTAAACCCAAAATCGAAATTGTGTTGTTTGTTTTCCGCGACGCTGCGAGGCATTGTGGCGTCGCAGCAAAGGGAATTATTTGAAATGTCGATAAACACGGCGGTTAGTCAAAAATCATCTGCACTTTTGCCATAAAAAACCTTCAGGCTTGGCATACTGCCATCTGAACACGCTTGTTTAATGTTGCTACGGCTGCGGTGGCGTGTGCAAAATTCGATCCCGATCGCGTCATTTTCCTCTCGGCTATTACAGTGAAAACGTGTCCCAGCTCTAAGGAACAATGAGCAGAGATTCGATTTTTCTGGCCGGAGAGTGCGAAAGAACCAGAAAATCATCAAAATCGGCACAATGAGGACACACCCACCGCTTAGCCGGGACCCTTTTATGAGCAAAAGCTCCTATATCGGTCCTGCTCATTCATTGCCATCCAAAATTCACATACGACGCGGGGACAGTAATTTATACCATATAGTGTTTTTTGTGAAACGAGAACTTTAAAAGTAGACCAATAGAAATTACAGAAAATGACACATAAAAGTCAAACTTTGTCACAGGTAGTATTGTAGCTCATTTTTGTAACATGAAAATGGAATAACTATACGAAAAAATTCAAATAAGTAGGTACATGACAGTATTTTCAGTCTTCATAATAACGCATTATAATGCAAAAATTATTAATTTTACTAAGAGGCTCTAATTATTTGATCGCCCACTTTATATACCTTAGTTATTTATATATCTTTTATATTTTATGTTTCACTTGTACCATAATTCAAAATATGTATACTTTATGGAACGTGTGGGACTGCAATAACCTCCCCACATACTGTAGTAAATACATAAATAAAATAATATGCAGTGTCTCTATGCTGTATGTTGGATGCACTCAGCCGCTTTGCAGGTGCTCGGAACCATGCTCACTAGCGAAGGAAAAACTACATTTCAAAATGAAGACTACAACACACACACGTTCACCAGTTTGAAGACTACAAATTGTATACTACATTTGTAGTAAAAAGCATGAAGTGAACTAATTGTAGTACTACGAAATTGTAGTACTAATGAAGTGAAGTAATGAAGTAATTGTAGTATTAATGAAGTGAACTATTGCAGTACTACAAAATTGTACAATTGTGCGAATGAAGTAATTATAGTATTATAGTAAAATATCAATATTTTGTTATTTTTTCCTAAAATAAAAAGTTCGGTGACTAAAAAAAAAAGGTCGCCGGAAAAAATATATGAACATATCGACATTTTTCGGTAAAATAACATTTGATTTGGCGACCTAAGGTCAACGGGAAAAATATTTAAGACATAGGTATTGTTTCGATTTCCGAAAATTTCTTCATTTATCTAAATCGACCGAAAATTTCGCCTAAAAAATTTACCACTTGAAGTACGTACCTACTCGTACTTTCGATAACTTTGAAATGTGTGTACTTTGTAGTATTCGCTTTTTGAAATGAAGTGTACTATTTGAAGTATATACTTTCAATAACTTTGAAGTGTGTGTAGTTTGTAGTGTGCACTACACTTCAAAAGGTGTGAAGTGTACACTTCAATGTAATGTAGTGCTACTTTGTAGTAGTGAGTACCGAGCGGACCCATCACTAATGCTCACCACCAAAAAAATATCTCAGTGCCTGTTCGCAGCGCTGCTTGTTGTTTGTCGTGGATAATTATCGGGCTGACAGCGATCGGGATCGCTCTCAGAGTAAACTAATTAGGGCGCCGATATTTCACATCCCCGTCCGGTAATTGCCAGATCAGGTGATATTAATAAAAGGTGGCGGGGTAGCTAACGCGGGTCGCCGCGGCCGGGGGCCGTGTGAGAATTTTCGTGCCGAATTAACGCGCGGAAATGGCAATTTGTCACGGCTTAATATTGTAATAAATGCCCGGGAAATTAAGGCTGTATGTTTAGAGATTAACAAACACGTCATGCGTGAAAATATTTATAATACGTACGTTTTTGTTGCTGGCGAATGTAAAATTCAAGACAAAAAGTTAGACGTAGGAGAGTTAAGTATATACTTTTTAATTTACCCCCCCCCCCGAATCTACAGGATAAAAATATTGTTATAATTGATCATTGCTAACACAACATTTCGACAAGAAATGTCAAGATATCGCTTAATGTATTTACTTTGATTGCTTGCTTGTGTAGTTTTCTCAATAGCGTTTAAACTGTAAGAATATCAAATTAATTAATCAATTAGAAAGACGTACAGAAAAATCTAATCCACGAAAAAATATTTTGGCTGCTACCGGGATTCGAACCCGGGTCACCTCCTTTCCGAGGCCGGTTCTCTGACCACTAAGTTATAGGAGCCTTGTAGATTTCCGTGAATATATCGATTTTTCTGTATGTCTTCTAATTGATTAATTAATTTGGTTTTAAAAACTTCACAGAACTTGGTTCTGAAAAATTACAAATATTAATGTGTTCTTGAATGTAAGAATATCTAGTGTTTTTTTACTAATTTTTCAATGGTGTATGTATGCACACACAAATAAATAAATAAATATTTCCATCATCGAAGCGGAAATATGAGCATTCATTGTATATTCGGATACTTTGGATGAAGAAATTACTAGATGTGTGCAAAGTAAACTGATTTCTTGAATATTCATTTCGTCAAATTTGTCTTTCAATAATAGTGGTCAAAAAATAATTGTTATAAAAGCGCAAGCTAATGAGAAAAGACCTTATTGTCCGTAATATAATAATTGGTATCAGCAATTACACTCTTTAGGGAATGAATATACGGAGGTGGTCGACATTTTTGCTGATAGTATAACTGTGTATAGGACTAAATTTGTTTAACACATTTATTTGAAACATTTATTTGAAACAATTGAAGTTTCAAATAAATGGTAGTGGATAAATAAATTTTACTTTTTCTTCTTTCTTTTTAAACTTCTCTTTTAAGTTTACACATTTTTTATATTTTGTAAAAGTCTATAAGGGCGTTACCACGAATAGGGCTTAGTTACTCTTTAAATGCCATGAGCGTGTTTACGCGCCAAACCATGTGCGTGGTTACACTCAACTTGTCGACCTAGCAGAGATAGGATCAAATATAATTTTCAGTGCCGAAACCTGCCAATAACTCGTGTAGTATTAAATTTTTAAAACCCTTGACTATGGGGGTTGGCTATCTTTTAACATGATAAATGCAATATCCACGACAAACAAGATCATCTTGGTTAGCGTTTTGAATTATTTCAAAGCGATTGGGTAAAGTAAATCAAAAACATGGACAAAAAATTTTTGGAGTCCATGGGTTATTCATCGATCACGAACAAAATTAGTCATTGCTGATATATATAAGTGCATAATATATAACATTGAATAAATTACGTTGCGTGGTATTTAATTACTCGAAGATCACGTTGCGAAGAGTAATATTGCGATTAATGTGAACTCGGGTTCAGGGCCGCCGGCCATTCTGCTCAGAACTGAGCGATCTGGAAACATCTCTAATGACTAGTGACGTAGTGACGCAAGACGAGTGATGTGAAAGTCATTAACCCGAAAATAGTCATTACCGAGTTCCGTGAAAACACATTATCACACGATTATGCTCTTACGAGGAGACATTAATGTTATTTTTAAAATATCGAGACTCCCCGCAGTAACAAAGCATGTATGGTCGGGTACAAAGAAGACATACTAAAAATTCTTCGAGACGTCAATCAAGTATCTAAAGCAATTATTGTCTTAAATACATTTTTGATAAGACCAAATTTATAATAAATGAACAAAGTAACATACATACAACCATAAAAGATGTCTTTTTATTCAACAAAATAAAAATGACGTGAAGTAAAAATAATATACTGTATAAAACAACTAATTTGTTAAAATACCAACATGTTTAGGGGCATTATCTGGTGCTATTCCTGAAACTTTTAATGTATGTGCTTTTTGAAATTTATTTTATACTCTTTATGTAAAAGCCTAATGGGCGTAAACAAATAAATAAATAAATTATCAAAATAAAAAATGAATATTTGGGAGATGAATAACTCATTAGTTTTAATGGAAATACAAATTTAAAAGTTAACTAAGAATGTTCTTAGGTTTTGGCGGCTACTCAGAATCTTATAGGGTATTTATGCCGTATTTTTACGACCTTTCTAGCCAAATTTTCGGATCCTATTGCAATGTCCATCAATGTGCTGGACCATTGATGATGGACCCCGAGACGTCAGCCAGAAGGGTCGTAAAAACACGGCATAGTACCCCAGAAGATAAACCAGAAGATTAAAATGTAACTGTGTGCAAAAAGGACATGGTAATTTAGAATATTTAATTTACTGTTAACACATATTTATCAACCATGCCACTACATTAATTTTTAATTTGTTCATTCCTCAACTAATCAGTAGCGCGCGATGGATGGATACTTGATAATGGATGGTCAATGGAGAGGACTCGGCAGACAGATTTCATGGTTTTAAGTATTTATTAATTCGTTGGACACAGAGATATGTTTTGGTGGCATTTACGTCACGACCCATTCCCCTCGCTTCCCCTCCTTGTACCGCCGACCTTTTTTCATCAGACAAAATTATGCTACACAATGCGAGAGGCACAAAAATCCTCCAGAAGAGATAGCATTACCATCAAAACATCAATATCAGATCATATCGTCGATTTCGGACATCATCAGGTGTGTAGATGTTAGTGAAAGTGTGTCGCAAGTTCATCGGCGTGGATTTCGATCGTCTTTCTCAATTACTGAAAGAAAAATAAGATACTGCGGCAGGTGAGCTTCCTTTTCTCTTCCCATTCTTTTGTATATAGTCCATATAGAATCATCCCTATGTACCCGTCAATCTTCCTTTCTTAATCCTGTCAATTTACTCCAATTTGTTGCATGGGTCCGGCGATTTACGTCGGAATCACGTAGAATGGCGACGCTGGGGAGATGTCTAAGTCCAGCGGGCTCTTGATGAATACTATACGAACGCAGACATTAGAGCAGTACGGAATGAGTTCTAAAATAACAGTGCTTTGTTTGGTGCTATAGTACTATCGCCTCCAGGTAAGTGTGCTAAGTATCTTTTAATAACTTCACACGATCAGTGCGAATAGGCGAATGGAACAGCAAACGAGCTGGGAACTCTCCGTTGACCATAAGTACGCATTGTAAGTACAGAACAAATTTTTAAATCGAAGTTGAAATTGTAAAAAATTGTAATTACAAGAGTCATCTATCTGGCGCTCGAGATCAAAGAGAGGATTAGAAGCAAAAGCGCGCTATCCTATAGATGAAATTAAGACGAATGTTTTGTTACTGATTTTAAAGTCAGTCCGAGGATTTCAAATTTAACATGCTTTTGATAAAATGCTTGTAAAACACAAATATGCTTTTGAAACGGGTTGCGAAATTAACATTCTTTGCCAGATGATCATACTCAAACACGTCATCCTGTATTCTAATCATACGCAAAGTGTTGCTTTTGCTTCTAATCCCCTCATTTGTAAGGAAGTCTCACAGTGCAAGTGAAACGTAAAAGATTATAAAGTGAAAAATGTTTTAACAAAAAAAATAGCTACGTATTATGTAATTTCATACATTTATTTTTTAATGGTAAGATTTCGCATCTTGGAAGAAAAAACAATAACCGGCCGCTAGAAAAATAATAATGATGAGGGAATGCCAGTATAATGACAATAAAAAACAATGTGGTATAATATTTAATGTAAATTGAAATGACGAGGATGCCGCTTGCCGCACACCACTCTTACCAATTTATAGAATTACTATCGGCCGAAATAGTCACATAAATACTTCCTATTTATTTATGTAGCTTGCTGGTCAAAAGCCTATAGGCCTATTGTACTAGTTGATTAAGCCCCGTTAGTTTTTTTTAGTACAGGCGGTTATCTTAGTTACTTGTTTTTAAAATAGTAAGAATATTGAATTTTTTAAAATTTTTGAAATATTTTATGACTTAAAATTTTGTTTCAAATATGTTTTATTATACTTTGTAATACACACACAATATGAGTTATTAAATTACAACTATAGTTTCGAGAGGGACTGCTCCTCTAGAAACTATAATTGTAATTTAATAACTCATATTGTGTGTGTATTACAAAGTATAATAAAACATATTTGAAATTATAATGTTGCACCACGAAGTATCTGCCAAATCTTTCAATGATATTAAAATTTTGTTGACTAGGTCGGGGTTTGCATCTCTTATTTGTTTATCACAAAAACATACACGATTTTCATTTATACAATTTAAAAAATGAAGCATTGTTTTGGAATAACTCGTTTCGTATTATTGAATGCAAATTTTCTTAATTTTTAAATCATCTCTTAGAGACGGCCAACGCTCTTGATTAAGAAATTGGCTTTAAAAGTTCACATAGTGTACCGCAGGATTTAGACAAAATATTTTGAAAAAAATAATAATCAATTTTACCACCGGCGGCAAGAATCAGGAAGATTTAGTACATTCGCGAATGTCCGTATTTTTTTTTTTCATATTCTTAAAAAGCCAGTATTGAAGCATTCTAAAAAAATAAGTAAATTACATTAAAGCCGTTCGCTGGTCGATGGGTTCGGACTTATTGGCGCTGGGTCGCGCGGCTCCCGGTCCTCGCCGCTGGAAAATCCTCGCCAAAAGCCCCGAGCAGCGCTGCACACAAACAATGGCGGTGGGCGGGGCGCGCCGGGCTAATTAATTACCTCCAGGTGCGCCGCTGGAGGGCGCGCCCGGCTGTGGTGTGAGGAGGGGGGGGGCATACGAACACAAGGTGTAACAAAAATAAATCGGATGAGTACACTCAGTACTCCCATCGTCACGGTGTAAACGTCACATGTTTGTATATGTTTGGTGTGTGTGCAATTCACTAGGAAGAAAAGAAGAGGGAATGTTATTACAAATTTTATTATTTGGTAGAGCGATGTTTTTAAACGACCATGGTAAAGTTGCAACGTCTGGTAATGGAATCCTATCAGATCAAATCTTAGACAGCTTCAGCATAGATTGTTTCACATTCCAATATACAGGACCAACCTGCCGATGGTTATGCCTGTCGGAAGAGCTACTGCCATGCTGAACAATATCACTCTGGATATATTTATGTTTCATGTCTCTGAGAGGGTTTTCCGAAGCAGGATTCTCCTACACCTTTGATATGAATGATTTCATATATGTTTAATATTTATTTTGTTGTTTATATATTTCTTACTTATTTACAACATTTACGAATTAAATTTATGTTTTTAATGTAAACGTTATATAAAACATAAATAATTATAAAATAATACAATCCTGAACATTATATTTTAACGTAAAAATAGCATAATAAAAATGAATAACTGTGCCTTATCAAAAAATGATTCTAGTTTAATTTTTGTATTAACCACGATGGTTATTTTGATTATTGATCTGTTTCCACACCACCGGATACAGACAGCAACGTGATATCTGACAGTGATAATCGTCATATCAGAGAGTTACTGTATGTCTGTCCTGACGATGATACATAGCTATCGAAACTATTCGATGTCAAAGTAACGTTTATGGACAAAATACTATTTATAAAAAAATTACATTCCTTTTCTATCATCGGAATAATATTTACTACGTAAATATTTGTAAATAACAATTTTTTTATTATAAAGGTAAGATACTGGATAATATACAGAGTGTGCACATAATAATATAGTTTTACATTTAGTTTTACAGTGTATTTTATTACTGTTTTTTAGTTTACCACATAGTGATAGGACTGTGGTAAAGGAGTTAGATCAATCCATTGTGTACAATAGTGGAATTTAAATGTAGGTAAACAAAATAAAAATTTATAAAATTATAATGGATCAAATTATAATTTAGGATTTGCTAGAAAGTTTCACACATCTCTAGTAATGGTTTGCATGCCGTCATCTGTACTACACTTCGTTGACTATAGCAAGGATTTAAAGTTTGCTATATTTTCGCCCTGTAGATGGTCATAGAAGACTTTCGTTTGCTGTCAAAAACACGACTGATGACCTCATTGTTTGTATAGGGAACGTTTTGTTCTTGAATTAAATCTTGTGCTCTACCGGCTTCCAGACTGTCCCAAAACAGAATATAAGGAAACCTTTGATTACGTTCATTTCTTCTAGATTTTAGAATCTCGTAAAATTATAAAATAATATTATAAATAAACCGTAGCTATTTTCAGCAAATAATATTAATAATAATTATTAAACTTTCCACATTTAACCTCTCAAATTACATAGCAAATTTATTTTTAATAGATTTAAAAAAAAAAATTGTCACTGTATTAATTTGAGTAGCTTGTTGGTCTCGTGGTTAAGACTCTCGCCTCGTGATCCAAAGGTCGCAGGTTCGAATCTCACTCCAGATAAGAAAGTTAGTCCTATTTTCATAGCACAAGCGTTTAGCTTAATTTGAAAATAGTAAGAATGTTTATGTGACACGAATTCACGAAAAAAAAAAATTATATGATTTGTTGGAAAATATTTGCTGACCTTGCACTTTCCGCAGGTAGGCACCAGGTACATAATATTTATATATTTTTAATTCAAATATAAAGTAGACATCTCTTTAAAACTGAATTAGGTCCTTACTGTGCCGCGAAAAGACGTACGCTTTGAGAATGACGTACTCGCGGGGGGCGTTAACCGAGATGAAAGTCAAAAAAATTTACGCGATAGTGCGTCCATTGCGGTCACGTGGCCCGCGTCACGTGGGGCCGTCGCGGGAGGGAGAGGGGGTGGATCGACGGTGCGTGATTGGTTTAATTTAATGCGGCGCCCGTCGTTGTTCTTGAATGATTGGGCGTGACGAGCGGCGTGCTGTCCGCGGAGCGCCGGCCTGATCGATGCGTCGCTTTAGCGACGCCGACGTACAAAGCCTTGCCTGATACGGTAATACGCACGAGAGGAGGCCGATCGCCCATTTTTGCGTGTACAATTTAAAAAATGAAGTTTAAAACCAAAAAAAAAAAAAGTATCATGAGAACACACGAAAGAAAAAACTAACCCATAAAAATCAAGTTTTTATTATATCCCTTTCTCACTGAAACAGGTTTCGCGCCTACTCCGCGCGTCGGACTCGATAATTAAACAATGTAATATCAATCGCTAAAATTTCGAAAAATCCAAAATTATAGCATAATTATTTAAACGAAAATTTGTTAGATCATTTTTATCGTAGCCACGAGTCTGCCTGCAAAGTTTCAGCTTGATTGGATCACGGCAAAATGGTTCAAAATCGATCCAAAAATTTTTCGGCAGACAAGCCGACAAGCAGACAAGCAGACGCTACGAGTTAAAAGAAAGGGAGTAAAAATGGTTAACGTTGTATAACATATTTTCAAACACATATAACAAATTATAAAATCTTCATAATATATCAAATCTATCCAACTATGCCTTCAGAGTGAAGAAGGCAGGATGTAGTACTTTTTTTCATAAGATTTACTTAAGTTATATGACGAAAATATGCAATGTGTTTACTTAAACTAAATAATGTTCGATAGCGTTATAGTTAGGTAAGGAATGTAGCCAATGTTTCTACACGGTAACTCTGCCACAATAGTTGTGGTATAGCCGTACTTATGAGGGGGGGAATAGATTTTGTGAAGGACCTAACCTAGAGGACCAGTTACGTACTCCAGTAGTTTAAATTAAAATTAAACAGGAAATCAAACAAAACATTATATATGAACACGGAAGGGTGTGGCACTCTATCCTATCTGCCTACTTTTTCGTAATGGTAAATTAGTTCAATTTCAATTTCAATTTGTTTATTCAGCAATATGTACATTACAAACTTAAATTTAATGCATACATATTATGAAGATGTAATTATATATAGCAATTAAAAATAACATATACAATCTAGTCAAAGGTGTACGAGAATCCTGCTTCGGAAAACCCCTTCAGACACATGAAATATATCAATACCCAAAGCGATTTTGTTCAGCAAAGCTGTAGCTCTTCCAACAGGCATAACCATCGGCAGGTTGGTCCTGTAGATTGGAATGTGAAACAATCTATGCTGACGATGTCTAAGGTAATTATCAGGAACATACAAACCAATGCTCTGCATAATTTCAGGATTATCGATCTTACCGCTACATAGTTACATAGATGGATAACTGGCGGGCCATGGAACTGATGTTGTGGCGAATACAGTAGTCGTCTCATTCTGGACGAGAGGAAATATATCATTAAATAAATGTGAAAAGGAGATCCAGAAATGTGTAAATAAGAAGAAAACTGTCGTTTGGCTTGGTATTTCTGAAGAATTTGACTTAGGAAACATGTGGGTAAACATATTCAAAGTTAAAAATTTATCAAGATATATTATTGATGTATCATAGATACGAAATTATTGTTTTATGTGAAAGTAGGTATGTAAGTCTTTGGGTGTTCATAGGACTTACGACCTATCGTACGGCTGGCTTAAGTGATCACTTTACACAATGTAACGTTCACATTTCCACACATGATAGAATACTACATTTGTCAAATTTTTAGAAGTTGTATGCAGGGTTATTTGTAAAACATTAATAACCTCGCAGGGCTATATTCCTGCCTTGATTATGAGTTGAAAATGTTCAAGCTATCATGACCTAATATCAATAGTTATGGAGATACTCGACATCAAAGTTTGCATTTTTTTTCAATATTTCTGACTTTTTTTTGTAAAACGCTGGACTATCATTACAGGAAATTATATCGAACATGAAAAATTCATTCGTTTCAATACAAGTTAAATAAAATGATAAAAACCCTGAAAAAAATCCAATTGGAATGTTTTCCGATTGGAATTCGAAGGTTTTTATTTTTTTATTTGACTTGTATTAAAGGGAATGAATTTTTCATGTTCGATATAATTTCCTGTAATGATAGTCCAACGTTTTACAAAAAATAAGTCAGAAATATCGAAAAAAAATGCAAACTTTGATGTCGCATATCTCCTTAACTATTGATATTAGGTCATAATAGCTTGAACATTTTCGACTCGTAATCAAGGCCGGAATATATATCTGCGAGGTTATTAATGTTTTATAAATAACCCTGTATATTTAAGTTTTACAACCCGTTTGTTGATTCAGGATTCAAGTCACAAGATTTCTCCAGTTCATGGATGACAAAAAAGTTTTTCCCTAAGATTCTGTTAAAATATAAGTTGTTTATATTGCTCTAAGTGAAAATTTAAATAATTGTTTCTTTGAGTTGTACTTGATCGTTTCTTCCGATTTTATCATTCATTTGAAGACGATATCAAACTCAATCTAATTACATTTAGAAGCTTATAACCAGCGGCGTAAATAAATTTGAGAAAAGCAAAATTACAATGCATCCAATTCGATTAACGTCCCAGCGATTCGCGGGAGGGTTGTTCATTTAATTAGAGGAAATATTAATTATATTTTCAAAATAAACATTTCTCGGCGGCATCCAATTTTCGTCTTGTCACAATTTAAAATTATTTAACGAAATAAGCATCGAAAAGTTTTACATTATTATTACAGTCACGAAATGATGTACTTCCAGACTTGAAATAATCAAGGATATTCTGGAATATTTTCATAAATGTAATAATAATCTATTATGTGCTTAAAATAAGAATTTAGGGTACAAACTTAATACGTACCTACCAAATAAAAAAGATCTTCATTTATAAGGGATGAGGGTGGCTTTTTCATCACATATATGTTTATTTCTAGAACGGACACGCACATAGGACTAAACTTAAATAATTATGGCATTAATGTATATTATAGATATCTCACAGAGACGAAACTGTATTTCTTATGGAAAAGTAGGTATAGAAGTCATTTGGGTGTACATAGGACTTATGACCTATCTTTTGGTTGGCTTAAGTGATCATTTTACACAATGTAACATTCGCCATTTCCACCCATGATAGAATATTCCATGCTTATTCATTTTTTGGAAGTTGTATATATGTTCAAATTGCGTGGAAAACTTTCACATATGAGTTGTAACCGCCTTTCCATGCGGCCTGTACAAAGCCATTTTCATTCCCCTAACTCCCCACAGATGTCGCTAATGAGAAATTCTACAATTGATTTGATCTATAAAATACACTAATTGATTAATAATGTCTCTGTGACATAAATCCAGCACTGTTCTGAAAGATTTGAACAAACTCAAAAATATTCTGAATTATGGCATTATTTTTATAATTTGTGACAATATCACTTCCGCATAAAACTATCAATTAGTAATTTTTAAAGAAATTATGAGATCACTCCAATGTAAATAAAACATTTTTATTTCGAATATTGAATTTCTAATAATAAGTTTTTATATTAAAAAAAAAAAAGGATTCCAATTAAATTTATACTAGAATTCATTGCATTAGTCTGCAAAGTGGAGTGATTTCGAACCTTTTTGGCGTTACGGCATCGATTATTATTATGCAACTAGCTGTAATCCGTTTAACTATGTAACTGCGGCCGGTTTGAGTTCTGTAGCTCAGGGTTAGATCCCGTCTCCGGCGGTTTTTGTTTTTTTTCCGTGAATTAGAACGAAATTACGGACGGACAGACTTGATTTTCGGGGTACACAAATGGACACATAGCGGCACGAGCCACGCCGTTGGAACATCGGTTCAACGCCTCTACATTCAATTATTTAACTGTTCGAAGAATATTTTTTCTTCTTCTGTATGAAGGCTTGAACTTTGTGGTGACATTATTATTAAAATAAAACACAAATTACTTTGTTTTCACCACTTTATTCTATTAAAAATGACCCATAATAATTAACACCTCGAACCCCCCCCTCCCCTCACGTACCTCCTCAACCGACCCCTTCACCGTAACATATTTGCTTGTTTCAACTTTTAAAGATCATTAGTACACAATAATCCAGAGGAAGAGAACATTGTTCTCGAAACATGTAGATTTTTTAATCGAATAAAGTGGTGAAAACAAAGTAATTTGTGTTTTATTTTAATTCAATTATTTATTTTATTATCGTTTATTCAAGAATCCAAGGAAAGCATGATTCGTATACAGAAAAATTTGGTATACACAGTCGATTATTGAATTTGACTGGGCACAGCAAGTTGAGAATCACTGTCCACAAGCAAGAACCCGCAACACATTAATTAATACCTCAAACACGACGATGCCCTGAGCACACAGAGGTCAAGCAGCACACGCCAAGCAAAGCTACATTTCAAGCGGAGAGGGAACCAAAATATGAAATAAGCTTCGCGCACGTGCGCACGTGTTGTAGGATTAGGCACACGGATTCTCGCAACGACTTTATCATCCGAACTCAAACTTTAACTTTTGGGAAAGGATATACCCCGACTATATCATCCAAATAACACAGTAAGATTAATTGTTGTAAGTCAAACGACAAAAACAAACGGAATGACAAGCAGTTGTTGTTTGTATGTTACCGGCGAGGTATGCAATACTGGTAGTGCACGAAAAATAGCTTAAGTATGTAATTCAATGCCGAATGCTTTTGATAGTGTATGGCTGCCAATGTTGAACGCTGTGCAGTCGCAGTTTTTCCGTAAAAGTTATTTTTTATTTTTAAAGCAAGAAAAAGAATTGGATAGGAGAATAGGAGCCGCAAGTCAGGTAGCACGATCCCTGTATTATCCCGTACTTTAGCGTACTTTTACTTTTTATTAAAAGCGGAGCTCAGCCAGCGAGCAAATTTGGCAGTATTCAAATCAGCTTTCAGGCCAACCCTAGTGTACGGCCACGAGCACTGGATCTTGACCGAAAGAGCCCACTCAAGGCTACAGGAGGAATAGTAGGAGTTACTAGAAGGGACAGAATCAGAAACACGCAAATAAGATAAAGTCTCGAAGTGGAGGCCTTATTGACATTTATGGAGAAATCACAGCTACGGTGGCTGGGACATCTTGCGTATGCCGGCAGATAGACCGCCAAAGCGGATATTCCAGACAAGACCAGAAGGCAGAATACCAAGGGGCCATCCTAGGAGGAGCTTGTGGAAACAATTGGAGGACTGCTGCAAAGCGAGGTTGCAATTAAATTGGGCTTACTTGGAGAGCGCAAGGAAGAGTTGGAACCTCTTATGCGGTGCAGGGACTCCGTCCCAATAGGATAAGGGGTAGAAGAAGAAGAAGTTGAAAATAAATATTTTAATAAAAGGGCAGTAGTCTGACGTAATAAAAACTAACCTAATCAGATAACGCCGAATTGATTCCGAATCTTGCATCTCGATAGTGTTACAACTTCCTAATCCTCAAAATTGTAAAAAAAATAGTTTTATAAATGTAAAGTCATGTTCTGCGATGGGAATCGAATAAAAGGAAATTCGCATCTATCGCTCACGGAGACCGTGTTCTGTTAAAATAAAAACTTCTACTTTTGAAGGCGCGCGGCTCTTCTGGGCGTCTCTAGACTAGTCGGGAACGTTCCGAACGGTTCTAGACCCTTCGCGACGGATTTTATTGTAACAAAATGCAAGCATAGTTTAAGCACCTTAGATGTTTATTGAAGTAGTCGAATTATCACGTAAATTAACAAAAAATCGCTAGAAGTAATATATTAAAGGAACGAAAATAACGTATTTTTTACTCGACTGCGCGACGCAAAGGAGATATGTATGTATGTATGTTTGTTTATTTGTGGCGCTCTGGAGACCAAACGCGTGAGCCGATTTTGAAGATTCTTACATAAATCGATTTGTCTTAATCTTGCGAATGTCATTAAGCATGACAGTAATCAGAATTTAATATGGCGATAACTAGACGCCAAATTTTCAAAAATAAAAAAAAATGTAAGTCGATGAACTATGTCAATTATCCTAGATTGTAAAATTTGGAGTTAACGATTTTATAACTATGAATATATATTATCTTAACTAACTAAATACCTAACCATCACGCCGTTTCGCCGCTGGGGTAGGCAGAGAGGATAGAATGGCACATTCTTCTATCCTGGGACACCCCTTTGGCTTCGACTACATTTATACATCTTCTCATAAAAGTTCTACGTTTGTTGAGGCTTTTAACAGGACCACCCTCGAATACTTGTAGTGTCTGATCGTGCCAGGTCTTTCGCGGACGCCCTCTATTCCTGTCGCCTTCAACACTCGCCCCATAATTTCTCTTAACCATCCTTTCCTCGTTCATACATTCCCCACGACCAAAAAATCTCAGCACTCCTTTTCTTATTCTATCTACCACACCACAGCTACATTCTCTTCTAATTTGTTCATTCCTCACTCTATCGAACAAAGATTTTCCACACAAGCGTCTTATCTTTCTTGTCTAAAATGCAAAAAAAAACAATTTATTATACACCGAGGCATTTCACTCACTGGCAGCATTACGAGCTTCGCCTGCAACATGCCCACAATACGCCAGCTAGAGAATAAAACTTTTCTTTTGAAAGACTTAATATCACTCGATATCTCAGCTCGTGGCGTGCACGTGATTTGTTCGAATTAACCGAGTCACGATAAAGCAAACGACTAGAGACAACGTTGAACATGCGTTACGCAAACTGAAATAATTTATTTTTAAAAAATGTTGATTTATTAGCACGGAACAGTTTATTTCATGCACTACCCCGAGGGGTATAAAAAATCTATTTGACAGTTTAAAAGGTGGGTATGCGCTATTCATTGTAGACACTGAGAGTTTTTTATATAGACTTTTTTTACCTTTTCGAATTCACGTAAAGTATAAAACACACGATTTTTAAGTAGTTTGTAAAAGTGTCAAAGCTATAGAGCTGATGCCCTTGAAGTTCTAGATTAGGCGGTCTAGCCTCGTGTAGAGTACTCAGAGTATAGTAGATTCTAAAGAATCGAAAAAAAACATTATAGACATTAAAAAATATTGATTATATTATTTGTATATATCTACTTTTTTATTTAATTATCTACACCAACATGTTTCAGAAAAACCTTTCCATCGTCGGGGTGTTGTAAATAATTTTTTAAAAAAAGTAGATATATATAAATAATATAATCAATATATTTTAAAAATGTCAATCTACAATGTTACTGAATCAACTGAAAAAATTATAGATATTTTTTATGTTTTAACAGAATAATTAAAAAACGATCAGTACTTTAATAATTGTGACAGGGAAGTTGGAAGATACCAGGCAAGTTGTCAGATTTGGCATTATAAGATGTCACCAGATTTATTAAATGCAGCGTTTAATCTCAATGAGAAACATAAACATTCAGGTGACAGTTGACAGTAAATTTTGAGACATTTTCACAAGATTCTAGAAATAAGAACTGCGCGTAATCAAGGATTTCACAACATTCTAGAATAAATTTAAAACGCCTAGAAACCGATAGAACACACGGAAATATACGAGAAGATTCCAGAAATCGAGGAAATTATATAAACGGCGAAGTGAATATTACAGGTAAGCGAGCGAGCGATGCGAGCTAATATAATCAGCCAGTGAAAAAAGTGTACTACCCGCGTGTGAAATATTCTCGAGTGCTAAATTAGTGCGAATGACAAAATGTTGTTCCAGATAAGTTTGTGTCCAGTGTCTTTGGTTACATTTAAATAAAAGTTTAATGTAATAAAAATTAACAGCGACACCTAGTGTCAAGGCGCGGAACACTGAGGAAAACCAGAGTGGAGAATATAAAATTCATATGCTTTTGATAAAATTCTTCTAAATCATACAAACACGGTTTTGAAAAAAGTTATCAACTGAGTCGCTAATATCAATTCTGGCCACTGTTACATAATTCAGAATTTACAAAACAGAGGGTTAAAGTTTTGGGCTTTGTATTTTTTTTCACAATATTTAAATTCGGTCCATACAAACTTTAGACGTATTTTATATAAAACGTATTTTAACAAAGAAAGCACAAATAGATAATTCGTACGTCAAGAAAATAACATAGATATTTAGTGAAAAAATTTTAACCCTAATTTTCGACAATTGGACAGTTTTATCATTGAACCCCTTAATTGGCGAACTTGTTGGAGGTCTGCGTCCATCAATAGTTTGATGATGATGATGTACGATATTTCCAAGCACCATGTAGCGTTATCACGGCAATCTATGATCAATCATTTTTATATTTCTTTCAAGGAACGTGTATACGACATTACAATATATTTTGAATTATTATTACATGTCATGGAGAGATACGACGACAGCAGCTGTCACATTTTCATTCCACAGATAAAACCATACATTAATAATACGGCGTGCGCCATAATACGGTGACGTATTATTTATCGTGCGACTGTTGTGTGTTCACAAGGCACTAAACAGCTTTGAGTACCTATTCACGATAGTTTACGGTAGATGTACAATGAAACTACGTGCCTACAAGCATATGTATTCAGAGTACGGTATAATAAATTATTTATTCATTTATTAATAATTGTAATAATCTTATTTCGGGATGAGGTTGCTTCAAGTAAAGACTTTGTTCTCGTAAGTATTTATTCGGTAACAATAATGGTTTAGACAATCGTTTATACAGTAAGATGCGGTCTCTATAACAATGGTAGTAAAAGAGCCTCGACTCGACATTCGTGCGCCCTTTTATACATTCTCTCTCTCTGTCATGCAGTCTCTTTCTGGCGTCGCGACATACGTTCCTCAGATCTATTACAATAATAAACGCCCTAGAGGGCTTTTACAGTACAAGAAAATTAAAAGGATTTTTATATACCTAACATAAAACACATTTTACAGTAAATAATTAAAAATAATAATATAAATATAACATATTTAAGATTAATGAACAATATAAAATGTAACAATTTAAAACAATACAAAAAGAACAATATAAAATAAATGAACAATAGAAATGAACAATATATATAAACGATGATTAGTACGCAAGCAAACAGTAACAATTAGAGGCCTTTAAAATAAAGATAATTAAACCAATATACCAGATAAATAAGATAATAAGATAAAATAAACCAAAAAATAAATATAAAAAATAAAATCAAAACACATTTAAAAGGGAAATGAACGATAATTAGGATACTTTAAAATATTCTAATATACTATACAGGGTATACCAGAGCTAGCAGCAGAAACTTGGCAGGTAGATTCCTGACTACGTTATGAGTCTAAAATGTTTAAGCAACCATGGCCTAACATCAATGGTTGTGGGGATATTCAATATCAAAGTTTGCATTTTATTTTTTGCAAAAAGTAGAACTATCATTACAGTAACTCATATTGATTATGAGAAATTCATTCGCTTTAATACTAAGAATAAAATGATAAAAACCTTCCAAAAATTGAAAATTTTTTTTAAAAATGTTATTATCATTTTATTTAAGTTGTATAGAAGCAAATAAATTTTTCATAATCGATATAAGTTACTGTAATGAAAGTTCAACTTTTTGAAAAAAATAAGTCAGAAATATTGAAAAAAAAATGCAAACATTGATATTGCATATCTCCGTAACTCTTGATATTAGGTCATGGTTGCTTGGACATTTTAGACTCATGACATAGGCAGGAATCTACCGGTCAAGTTTCTGCTGCTAGCTCTGGTACACCCTGCATATATATAAAAATTCTAACTAATATTCAAATTATGAACTAAACCCAAAAATAAACAAAAGGCACGAAGATGTATTATTGTCATAAGGAAGCGGTTTAGCACGTCTGCAGACCAACAATATATACTATATAGACATGAACTAATTTAAATTTCTGTATGAATGACCAAGAATGTACTGGTGGTGCTACAGCTGGTTCCAATACGTTTGACCGTTCCAGTTTTTTTCCTTTCTATGTATCAAATTTTAAATTTTATAAAACAATTATGAAAAGGTATTACTTCAATATCCTTAAAAAGTATAATGTTTTAGGAAGTAATTCTCGCTTTATTACAAGACGTTTTTACTCACGAGACTCAGTTTGGAACGAAATTATAATTCTATTGTAAAAAAAGTAGCCCATAAAAACCAAGCTTTTATTATACTCCCTTTCTCATTTACTAAAAAAAAATCCAAAAATCCAAAATTATACTATAATCAGGTTTCGCGTCTATCAGACGCGATGAAATATTTTCATACAACTTAATAAGTTGTATGAAAAAACCATTCAAAATTTGAAAAATCCAAAAATTTATCAATCTTTTTAACGAAAATTTGATAGATCTTCTAGATCGTCGCCACGAGTCTGCTTGCAAAGTTCCAGCTCGATTGGATCACGGGAAAGGGGTTTAAAATGAATCCAAAGTTTTTTCGTCAGACAAGAAGACAAGCAGACGCCACGAGTTAATATAAAGGGAGTAAAAATACGTTTTGTTTAGTAGGGGATTTAATTATGCAATAATAAACACTTAAACTGCGGTATTAATGTGTCTTAAGCTACGCGAGGGGGGCATTCTTCCGCTGTGACCCAACTCCATTTCCTCAAAAACGGTTTTAGTTCATCTCTGTGAAGTTTTACACTCTGTGGGGTAACTTACATTAAGCCGAGAGGATGGAGCGCCACATCCTTGTCAAGACGCGCAACTCTCGCTTCATACACCCGCATACATCTTCTCTCATTTTCAGGACCATCTTCCAATAACTTGGTCAGGTTAGTACTTTCTTGAACGTCCTATATTTCTGGCTTTATCAACACATTTTTCGTAAAAGTGATTCCTTCCTTCATTGACCATGACGAATTTTATTTAGTACTATTCACTAACGCTAGCAGAAGCTGGAGCTAGATGAGATCCCTCAGACGTATGTGCGGCAAATCCATTTATGATAGAGTAAAGAATGCAGGTATAAGAATGAATGTATAGCTGATCTTAGCACAATTAATAAAATTAAAAAGGGTCGCTCAAATGGTTTGGGCATGTTGAGCGAATGAATGAGGGAAGAATGGTAAGAAAGATATATAATGCAAGTGTTGATGGCGCCAGAAAGAGAGGGCGACCTAGGAAGACGTGGCATGACCAGATTATCCAGATACCGGAAGACGGACCCGTTAGAAGCTTCAAAAACCGGCGAGATTGCATGCGAAGATGTATGAATGTGGATAAAGCGAGAGTTGTATGTCAGGACAGAAGAGTGTGGCGCTCTATCCTCTCTGTCTACCCCCACTGGAAACGTCGTGATGGTAAGTAAGTAAGCACTAACGCTATGAACACACCCTTTCCTAATCTGTTCATTCTTTACTCTTTTCAAACATTTTTTCGGTACATTGCCAAGGAATCGGCGTTTATAATATACATTTAAACAACCAATTTTACAGACAATATTTTTTACTTGTAATTTAAATAATGTATAAATTATTAATAAGAATGAAAGAAGATTGTCATGAGATGATGAAGATGTTTTCGCTTCTTATTACATTAGGTATTAAAAAACAGAAATACAGAATAAATAAATTACAGAATACCTGTTCTGTAATAAGTTTTTTTTTAGTTCCTGATGATATGGATTATCGGTTAAAGTATTATTCAATTTATATGTATTTTTAGCGACGTAATACTATTTTTTTTTCTCTAGGAGTGGTGAGTTATTACATAAAATTTTATTTTAAAATTTTAATAAAAAAAAGGGCAAAAGACAGAATTAATGAAAATATTACTAAATAAAAGAGACTTATTTTGATTTTGGTAATTTTTTGTATTGTTATATTGTATTGTTGATTTTGTATTTGAGTTTATAAGATTTATGTATTTAATTCATATGTACTCGTATATATTCTGGTAACTATAATTTATATATTTTTACATATTGACGCACCTACAGACAAATGTCAATGTGATGTTTTGTGGATCTGAGATGTAAAAATAAAAACAAATGATAAATAAATAAAATAAATAAATAGTTTTAAATTGCCATTTAAATAATCCTATTAGCCATTCTGTCAGTGTTTCCTGAATTTTTTCCTACTTGATAATTTGGTAATTTAATGTACGATGTTTATTCAGATGATCCCAGTAATATTGAAAAAAAAACTGATGGTGGAAAATTGTCATTAAATTCATTTATATTTTATTATTTACATCAAATTTCAATTTTATAACTTTATCAAAAATGGTTTCCCTGATAAACCTATTAAAAATTAATTAGATACTAGAAAATATGAAAAAGAGATGTAATTTCTATTTAATTTTACAAGTATTTTAAAATGAAAATGTTCCCCTATTTCGTTAACAAGGCCGTAGTCTCTAATAAATGAGACAGGGTCTGTAATTGAAAATAATGGGGCAACACAAAACGGAAATGTTGCGAATGAAAAAATGATTCTTTGAATACAGGAAATTTCTGAAAATATTTATTTAAGAATCTGAATCTATATAGCTGCCAGCGGGTACTACCCTAGAGGTAATGAATTAATAATGACGTAATTTATTCATATAGAGGAAATAATCATACTAATAATGACAAAATAATTAACAAAAATAATACAAAGCATTGAGCTTCGTCAATTGCTTTAAGGTAAGGTAGGGTTTTTAATTTTTTTTTGCATTTTATTTTTAATTTTTTAAATGAATGTATAACATCGCAAAAATATTATGTCAAAATTTCAAGTCAATCGGAGCAAAATTGACGAAATTATGAACATTTGAGCGATACTCAGACTGATTTTCTATACCTGCTCGGGCAGGTGAGAGACGCGCTCACCTGAGGACTACCGGACGTGTATTGTATTGGAAGGTTTTGCGTAGACAAGGACAAAAAGATGCTGATGATGAAAGCTCTTTGCTGTGTGAACATGGCATCGATGATTATGTGTAAGTATAAAATAAGTGTTGAGTTTTATTTTGAATTTTACAGTGTGCAAAACTTTAAAGCGTTTTCCCCACATCTCACGTTTTCAAAGTCGGTGTCCATCATAACTTCAAAACTACTGCACCGATCCTTTTGAAATTTTGAACACTATTTTTGTACATAATTTACAAGGTAACGCTGGAGACTTTTTTCAAATTTGTTATTAATTTTTATTTTTTAATAACAAATTAGTCGATATTTTTCGCAAAAAATCGCGTTTTTCCTTCAAAGTGTTCCAAAAAATTGAAAAATTGAAATTTCAAAAAACCCTCCCAGCGTTACCTGGGAAAACCTATTATCTAACGAATGAACTTTGATTTTTTGATTTCAGATGATCTAGCACCAAGTTATGATGGACACCGCAATTCTACTTTTTTCCGAGACACGTCCGAATAATTGCTGCCATTGCCGTATTTTTTAATATTTCTTCTTGAAAATATTACACAATATTCTTCAAATGTGATACGTTAATGTACTATTGGTTTTAATAAAGAGATTTTAACCGTGTTGTC